>VYZT01021732.1:7815-22082 GCA_013400735.1 Pomatostomus ruficeps
TCATCTGGCCACATGCAGGCTCGCTGTTCTGAATTTTGGGTTCAGTCTTTTGAGTGTTTTTCTATGAATAGCAACCAGGAAAACTACCTAGTTCATTCTATACCTCCTTCCTGGTGAGAGAAATTCTGTAATGGTACAAGTCATTTATATCTGAAACATGCTGTTTAAGGACTAAATCTAAAGACAACTACAACAGCTGCAGTTTCATGAGTTACCAGAAACCATTTACATCAAACAACACTTCAAACATTTCTAGCACTTTTCACTACAACAAAGAGAGCATTAGGAGATATGTTAAACTGTGAAATCCATCTAAAATACTAAAAGAAGCTTGTGACCAAGACTTAAAGACAGTCAAGAAAGGCTTATGAAACTAAAGAAGATTACAAAACAGTTACCAAATATCCCCAGTTCTTGTTTGTTGTATTCTTAAAAATAAGCTTATACACTCTTGTGACCCAGTCATTTGTGCAAGACAAGGTTACATACAAAATGCTTCTGCTTGTTATAACCACAGGAACATCCTTTACAGGCACCTCACACCAGAAATCAAACTAACTGCTTCACAGAAGGAAAACCTTAAAGAAAGGCTTTTAAGCTGAGCCACCTTTCAGCACAAGACAAAATGAAGAAAGGCATTATATGAAAAGAAGAAAAAAGAAACTGTAAGAATTATTAATCCATGGAATTATAAATCTGAAATATTTCAGAATATTGTATCACAGATGGACTTTTCTAAGCAACAGACTCAACAGCTACTCACTACTTCTACAACATTTACAAAGCATGAATCCAATACATAAAGCTGTATCTGACAATACAAATAAAGAGTAGTTGTAGATATCAAACATTTGTGCCAGTACACAGATGCACATGCCACAGGTAAAAGCCTAATCTCATTGAAGTCAGCAATGAAAACTTTGTAATTTCAGCATTATTTACTTGAGGACTTGCAACCATTTCACCCCCTCTGAAAAGAGAGAAAACTTACAAAACCTCACCTAATAAAGGAAATGCCTGAACTTAATCAAAGTTTAATTTTTTTAATAACATACTGCAGAATTTTTCCATGTAGTAAACATTACCTTGAAGAAGCTGTAAAGATTTTCACTGCAAGTGTTCTGACTCAACCAGAGAATGACAAATTTTCAATTCACAACATATGAAACATATTGAAAGAAGACATAAAGCAGGTTTTCAAATTTTTCTTTTAAGAAAATAGTAAATGCTCAGAAATAAACTTCCTGTTCCTGTTTGCTTTCTTTCTACTCAACAGCTTTAAGGAAGATTATTTAGCAGTCCACCATTCTACCATTGTGTTTGATTTAAAAGGATGTTAACTACATACATTAGCAGATAGATCACTTACAACTATTTTTGAAATGCAATGAGCTACTGGAAGTTACTCCTAAAAGTAGACAATATTTTAAGAACTATTAGGTTGTATACTCATACAAAATATACTAGGCTTTTTTAGTAATAAAGTTAGTTTTCTACTCAATGTTTAAGAAGCTAAACAAAACCTTACTTGGCAAAGAAGAACAGTTATGCACTGAAGTATCACTCATAGCCAAGTACAACACTGAAGTACAAAGGTATTAGTAATTTACAAATGGGAAGACAAGTACAAAGTCTCCCACTGCAGCATAAATAAATTGGACTAACCCATAAATAACACTAACCTTAGTGAATGACTATGACTATTTGTTTGACATTCTCTACTAACTGGACAAGATAATATCATGTTTTGTTTCTCGATTTGTTAAAAAAAAGGGAAAAAGGTTTTCTAGTGTCATGAATGTCAAATAAAGAGAAAACTGGCCATTCTAGAGATTAGATCATGATCAACAATAAATTCGTAGTGTCTTAAAGTTTGCAAAGTTACAAATGCCATTCAGACATGGCAACTTAAAGTTCAGCAGTCACATGTGCTTGAATAAGGTGTACAGCATGTAGCCTCTAACTGCTGATCACGAGAGCAGAACTGCTGACTTCTGGCAGTGTCAAGATTTCATCTTTGCACTGCTGAGTGATGCCAACTCACTCAGCAGTGCAAAGATGTGTTGGTTCCATGTTCACTGAAAAATACCCCATGGCCGACAGAAGAAAATGGCATTTTACATTTTAAACCTTGAACTGTTCATGCAACAAAGCTCATGCTTCACCTAGAAGCAAAGTAGTGGTATCTACTTCTGCATGTTTACTGTGAGCAGTTCTACTTTAAGGGATTTTGCTAGTCTAAAGTAGAAAACGTGTGACGAATCGCCATCTTAAGCCATATGAATACCTCAAGGTTTCCAAAAGCTTATTTTCAGATTAGACCCAAATCTGAATCTCAGAATTAATTGATTATAATATTATGTTGCCTACAACATGAAAAGATTCAATCCCAAAAGTGCTATTGATGGAAGCTGTCTGGTAGAATATTAAGACAGTTCCCACCCTGCTCTTGATGTCATTCTGTCAAAATGAGTAATTTTGAAAAGTCTTTTTAATTTTAAACCCTAATTTAGGAGAGCATTAAAATAATAGCATGTCATGAACTCGATTTTCAAAATTCTTCTGCTGATTTACAGGTAAGAGCTACCCTAACTGCAGAAGTGCAAGCGTGTAGTTACATAGTATGAGTTTTAATATATTAAAATAATGGTTTACACTGTACACTTTACAGTGAACTTGCAGTAAAGTGTACACATGTTGTGTGCTCAGACATTGCTCAACATGGGTTTGGTAAACAATTCTAATTACAGAAATCTGAACTTAGAGTTCTAGTGGTGGTGAGGTGAAGGGGAGCATTGTTTTTAGGTTATGGGGTTTGAGTTTGTTTTCAGTTGTTTTTTCCATCCTCCAGAAATTGATGTTAATGCAGGCAACTATTGCCTCTGAGCATAATTTAAGCTTTCAACTGATGAAGTCACTCTTGGCTTCTGCACTTTCCACCTGGATTTCTCACTCCTCCTCCCTCATCAAACTAAACCAAATGGGACCAGTTAGGTCATTCAAACTAATACTCTTGATTCACATGCAGAACTAACTGTGGAATTTATTTTCACTATTAGTTAAACAAAGTTCATGCTCAAATGATCTTCAATACCTTACATAAAGCTCTTGCCAGAGGGAAATTAAGATATACAAGTCATTTCTTTAGGCTGGCAGTACTCCCTAGCTAACTAAGTAAAAAATCAGTTTACCACATCTCAGTAATGTTCTAGGTACCCGAACAACAGGACTTCTCTCCCATTTATGTGAAAACTGAAATACCTGTGGGCCAACACAGGCAGAGGACAAATGTGCAGCAAAACCAAAGGATGCTCCTGCTCAGCCTGGAATACACTACATGCATGTAGCAGTGGCTGCTTTTGCCTTTCTCCCTGCACAACGTTTCCTTTGGCTGCGCCAACAAGTGTGCCATGGTCAAGATACTCACCCCTGAGGGCAAGGCAACTCTGGATTCAGCTACAAATAGACCGATTGCACAAATGGATTGGCGGGGGAGAAAGATGACTTCTCATATATGAGAGGTGTAAGAGCCCAGTGACACTCTGAACAAAGAACTTCTTCACTGGGATGCTTGCTTCCCATTCTGCAGAACAGTAGCAGAGGAAGCCTCTTTCATCACAGAAAAACAAATATATAGGAATAGAACAAAGAACAGAACACAAAACCAATTCTCCATCTGGCAACAAAACAGCAACCCAAAACAAAGAGCAATAAGAACCAGTAACAGCCAGTAACACTACGCTCCTGCCAAGGGGCTAACTCGGGCGATACACCTGAAGTCCCAAGCATACTTCACTTAAATATAGTGCCATTTATTTGCACATCTCTATCAAGACACAGTATTGCAGTCTAAGCATACTTTAAGGTTTCTAAAATTGGATTTTCAGAAGTCAGCAATCTTCTTAGCACTAAAATAAGTTAAAAGCATTCAGTTTGTCATCCTTCTTTCCATTATTTTTTCTCCTTGTATCTTTCAACACAGTACTTGGAACAGTTGTCTCTCCACTCCCAAAGGATTTCTGGTGACCAAAGAATCAGTGCTTTCAGCAGCCCACAGCTTTACCAAATTACAATGTAAAATCCAGCTCAAAAGGGTGCCAGTTGGATTGGAATGAAAACATTTCCTTCCATTTATCAGGACACACAGCATGAAAGTCATCATGAATAGCAAGCATGAATCTTTGCTGTGTGTCCCAACACAGACATGAGCTGCTGGAGCAAGTCCAGAGGAGGGTCATGAAGAAGATGAGGGTGGAGCACCTCTTCTGTGAAAATAGGTTGAGAGAGTTGGAATTGTTCAGCCTGGAGAAGAGAAAGCTCTGGCATGACCTTACTGCAGCCTTCTAGTACCAAAGGGACCTACAAGAGACATGGAGAGGGACTTTTTACAAGAGCATGTAGTGACAGGACAAGGGGTAATGGCTATAAACTGAGAGAGGGTAGGCTGAGATTAGATATCAGGAAGAAATTCTTTACTGTGAGGGTGGTGAGACACTGCAACAGGGTGTCCAGAGAAGTGGTGGATGCCCCATCCCTGGAAGTGTCTAAAGCCAGGCTGGATGGAGCTCCGAGCAGCTTGGTTCAGTGACAGGTGCCCCTGCCCATGACAGAAGGGGCTGGAACTCAATGATCTTCGAGGTCTCTTCCAACTCAAATCATTCTACAAGTCTGTGATTTCAGTACAAGGATTTAGTCTAAGGACTTGGTTTGATGCTCTGACGGATGAACAATTTAAAATCCTATTATGAAACAGGAGCCTTTTTTCTCCTTGCATAATCTTGACACTATTAAATTATAACATTATTTTAAAGTATTTCAAGTGGAATAGGGAAAATACAATCAGGCATAAGATTATTACCCAATCTATAATATTTAATCAAAACTCGTTGTAGGATAACTGAACATATAAACTCTTAAAAGGCATTATTCCAATTTTACTAGTGAGTGCAGTATGCTTAGATCACTTCCTTGAAAAAGCATATGATCCCTGACCACTAGCTGGAAGTCTTGAAATATCCAAGTTATTCAACATGTAGAAGAGCTAAATTTACAAGAGACAGAAAGGTGCCCACTAAGAGACACTCATCACAGTACTACTGTTAACAGCTATCCTTGTAACAAAACCGCATACCTACCTGCTGTCTAGAAACATAATTCCACAAAACATTCCCTACAGAACTCTATTTTTGAAATATTTTACACTGGTAAGCTGCTCAGAGATATTTTTTTTAAGTAAACAAAAACATCAAGGTTTTTTTTCCTTCAGCTTGTTAAAGATTAAGTAGCCCAAAAATCCTTCTCAATTTAAGCACCACACCCAAGAATCTGCATATTCAATTCGGATAGGTTGGTCAGTACCACACGCAAACCAAGATACCATTCTAAAACACACCTATCCTGGCAAATGTGAACAGAATCAGTGACACACACACAGAGGGGTCATAAGATAGCAAAAGCAGCTGCAAGTATTGCTCATCTGGGAGCTGTCTGATAAACATTTTCTGCGAACACCCTTTTTACAAGAGTGTTGAGTGCCTGAAAATACTAATTTGGAAGGCAAAGAAGTCATTATCTGCTAGCTGACATTTTACTAGAAACAAGCTTGAAAAGTCAATAAATCCAACAAGTGACTCCTGCTAGCCAAAAGCCGCTATCAAAGCACTGGAAAGCAACACTTACCACAAACACTGCACTTGTGCACCTGACACAAACACAACAGTTACCACAACACCGTGCCACTGTCCAGACAGCATCACTGGAAAAACCGCTGAAGACTAATCAATACTGTCAAAGAGGACACATTTTAAACATCCTGATTGAACAGTGTTTCTAATAGGACATCTAGGGTGATTTTAAGGTCAATCATTTCAGCACTTCCCTTGGCTATGCAAAATTACTTACTTCCTTTTGCTTTCTATAGCTTTTAAATACTGCAACTGCCAGCATTTTGGGTAAAGAACAGAACAGAACTAGCAACAATATTAATGCAAGCACCTGACTGCAGTTTTACAATTTTTTTCCTTATAGCTCTGAAGACTGAAAAAAATTTTAGAAGTGTACAGAGTCATACGTTGGACCCAAACAGTTAAACTCAAAAGGATGTATGAGCAACTTTAAGAGTAAGTCTTCGCACTTTGAACCTTCCCAAAGCTCTTTACCTTGCTACATTTTGTCCATATGCAACAGCTTTCTAATCACATATAAAGCACAGAGAAGAAGCACTGATAATGTTTAACAGCAATTTTTCTTCTGGAATTGCATTGCTGTTCTAGTGAAAAGCCCCCAAGGAACATTCATGTATTAAGCTGATTCACTGGACAAATAATAAGCAACCTTTTCACTGGAGTTATGAAGAATCTTGATAATTTAATAAAATTATCTTGACAAAACAGTAATGACTTATGCTAGTCTTCAGAAAGTTGAATTGATGACTACTTAAGATTTTTGCAACATGACCTCAACTCTCAGGATTAAAGAGAGATGCTCTTTTTAAACCAAAAGATTATTTTCTTACTGAATTAAAATAGCACAAGAAAGTTTATCAGCTAAGACTTCAAGTTTACCAGCCATCCAGCTGGCGTAACCAGCCATCACCAAAACTCACCTAATGGAACTGGGTGTTACAAGCTCTGGTATATTTTATGAGGAATGCCTGTTAACTTAGGAGCTCGTGAAGCTCAGTGAAGCAAACAACTCAGGAAACATGGAATCTCATTTCCAAAAAGACCCTGAAAATTACAGAAAGCCCTACTTAAATGCTTACGGAGATATCCTGAACCAGAACACTTTTCCTCTGGTGAGTTCGATCAGAGAAGTTCCTTGCTCCTGGGTTTGCACACAATCTCACTGGTTTGTCTGAAAGGCATGCAAAAGACTTCACCACTTGTCTTTGCAGTTTAAGGGATAAGAATTTGCATTCTTCCATTTTCCTGGCACACGGAACTCTTTCAGGAAAAATGTACACACTTAGTATAGCCATCATTCACTGAAAGACAGTCCCTTTCAATTTTAAATTCATTCTAGCTTACAACTTTGAGGTTTTCCTTTCCTTTTTTTTTTGGCAAAAAAGTACCAACAATCTAACAAGAAACATGAATGGACCAACTTAGATATTAAGCAAAATCAAAAAGGAAAGCAGAGTTTTTGTTCATAAACTGAAAGCAAAAATATGACTCCACATTATAAGGGGAAAAAAACCCCAGCAAAACATTCCTTGTTCTGGAAAACCTTTGTGTAGAGCACAAAGAGCAAGAATAAATGTGTTCCATGTGTACTAGCCAAGTATTACATGTGCATATACGTAAATAGAAGATGCTAGAAAGAAATCACTGCAGGAACACAAACAATGCATGTGAAACTAAGACGAAGGAACAGGAGCATATCCTTCTCCATTTTAGATCTACATAAGTTGAAAACAGGTATTTTATTTCCAGAGCATATCTTCAATAGTCAAGCACAGACTAGATGTTAGCATAACCACCAGAACTGGTAAATCCCTTCGGAATATATCAAGACAGCAGTTCAAACCCCCCCACCTCCAGCAGTTCTCCCACAGCTGCTAAGACTGGTCCGAAGTGGAGGTGCATAGGGAAAAAATGCTTTGAGGAAAGCAAACTGAAATTACAATTAACAGCATATTGTGAAATGGCTCTCTAAACTGGTACTATGCACAAGAGTATTCAGAGCAGCTCTGAAATACTGACATGTGCATTTAAGAGAATGATCTATCCAAAAAGTCTATGATGACAATCACTGCCTTTTCTTATGACATGATCATGCCAAGTTGTCTATCTCAAAAATATGATGCCTCAGGGAAGAGCAAAGAAGTCTTTCAAGTTATTTCCTCTAGAATAAAAATTAGTTGTCTACTTTAAATAGATGTTATCTCATACAACATTACGGAAGAAGCCATACATTGCTTTCAACTCTCTCCATGAGATGTGTGTGTGTGCATAATTTTTTCTACAGTTTACTTTTATTGCTACCACATTCCAGCATTCAATCTTAGCTCAGGGCAACCAGTGTTGTTTCTGAGCTAGCTATCCAAGTGACTGCCAAGTTGGGCAAGAAGCAAGTCGATGTTGCTTTGGCATCATACGGTTGTAAACATTTTCATTTAACTCTTAGATGAAAAGTTAAAAATACACCAAGAAAGCTGGATACTACCATTACTTACTAGAAACATACAAAAGGCTGCTTCTTGCCACAATTAGATTCTGGCAATGTTGAGCACACCCATAAAAAGTTTATCAGTCTAGGGAGGAGACATACCTGAACCCGAAGATGTGTCCTAAGTAGGCACAGCTTTGCAATTACTATGTTACTCACTTCTCATCTCAAGACATACTGTCAAAAATCTATTTTGAACTTAAGACTACAAACAATCCCCCTTTAAAAAAATGTATAAATCATTTTAAAAAAACAAAGGTTTTGATACAAATTATTTTTCTCATATTCTCATATATTTTGTGATAATTTCTCTCTCTCTCTCCCCACTCCATCCCCAGTGAACAAACAGCTAACAAACCCTAGTGTATAATCTACTACTGAATTTCAGTATAAACAGCACCCAGCAGCTAGCCATTTTCTTCCCTTACAAATCCATTCATGTTTGTAAGATTCAAACCTAGTTGAAGGAGCCATCATGCTGCACACTTTATAAAGGTTTCTCAAAGTTTGGCTAGACTTCAGAAATTCTTGAATGTGTAGTACAAGTGTTGTTGCATGAAGAATGTGGTTTGAGGCACAATGTAACAAAATAAGTGCATTATGTTTTACACATTCACCTGTTTTCTCCTAACAATAAAACATTAACTTTACTGAAGTCTATTAATCTCAAGAAACTCCATCCACTTCTCTGTACTGATAGAATTATCTCTGAGAACTATTATTGAAAGGAAATATTCAGAAAGACTCTTCAGAGATGGTTCTGACTTTGTTTTACCTGACCTACAAAACTTTATTCTCCTGCAATGCCTATATATGCTAGGTAGGAAACAGGAGTCATTATTCAAGCCTAGAATAAAGACCAATCTACCCCTAAGAGATAAAATAGATCAAGTGAGGCAGGCAGATGAGGAACAAGAAAAACATTGAGCACACATGTCCAGCACCGCATTGCTTCAATGCACAAAACCCGACCAATGTTTGCTGTAATCATAATACTCAAGAAAGGACATGAAAAACAAGAAGTGACTTTGGGAACACTTATAGAAAACACCTTCCAAATGTGTGAGTAGTACAGTAGAAATAAAAAATGCATTAGAAACCTTAATGAGCTGCTACAGAGTACTGCATCTCAGACAACACATACATTAAGCTTCTGTAGTAACAGGTAACAGTAAGATGGAAAGAGCATTAAGAAATCAGTAGATCAAGGTATAATTTGTTCTTCAGTGCTTTGAAGGCCTTCTTTGTTAATAGTATAAACTTTATGAACTGGAAAATCACATTTCAACCGTTCTTCTGTTTAAAATAATGTAGACATTGTGTGATTGTTTACAGTAATAAGAGATCACCTGCCAGTGATGCTCCAAAGCAGGTCTGTAAAGCACAGGACCCACTGATGGGGCAGGCCAAAGATGTCATTTTGTTGAGTCTTTCCTCACCAGAGCACACCACTGGCATGCTGTCAACCACTGTAAGGTCCAACAGTGCACCCAACACTTAAAAGAAAGGTCTAGCTAGGCATCACTTACTGAATACCTGAGCAGCTAAAAAAAAGCACCAATAGATATAGCTATTGATTCTGCTATTCCTAATTCTGCATGGCTTGCATAGACTCTAGACTAAAAACATTTTTTCAAATGAGAATATTTAGAGAAACAGTGGGCTTAGCAAATGGAAGATTTAAAAAATTCCTTTTTTAAAAAAAAAAGTGGTCATGTAAAGGCTAGTGATATGGAGGTATCAGGCAGCATTGGTGTGAGGACTTCAGTCAGCAGCTGATTGATGGTAATCAGTTATCGATCAGTTATCAGCTGACTGATGGTAACTGCTTAACCCCAAGGATGAGCACACTGAAAACTTCTCTAGATGTTGCATTGCAGCTGCCACAAGTGATTAGCAGTGGCGCTGCTGTACACACTTGCTGTTGGGTGGAAGAGGAAAACGGAGTATGAAGACTCCACATGTTGCGGTGTGCTGTTGGCCAGATTTCTGTTTTTCTCATGGCCAGGCACTGCTGCCCCCTCCACCCCCCTCGCTATGGGTTTTCCCCCCTTTGGAGAGCTCTATATTGTGTAATCCTACACAAAGCCCACCAAATTCAAACCTATCTCTCCTCCCTATTGGATGTTGTACCCTCCCCCCACCCCCTCCTGTCGGTATTTATGTATCTGTAACACGCTGTGCCAGCGCTTCCCCGGCACAACCCCAGTGCCGAATAAACCATCTGGGAACGCCCCTCCACTTGTCTCTCCTTCTTCGGCGCACCTGGAACATCAGTGGGTTGGGTGAAACCCTGCAGGAACTTCGCCAGCCCTCCCATGCCTTTGGAGCAGCCCCGGCAGCCCCTGGAACTGTGGACGGATGCCTGATGCCCCCACCTGATGCCCCCACCGGCAGCATTGCAGCATCCACACACTGCAATTCCTACGCATTAGCAGTTCAGGAGTAGAATCATGTGATCCCACAGCAGGCAGATCACACTGAAACCAATGAGAAGATTTGGTAAGAAGCTGCAATTCTGTTTTGAAGTAGCAACAACATGTACAGCAGAACTAAACAAGCAGGAAAATGGGATTCTTTAGCATGGGGAATATGGCATAAAATATAATGTGAAGGCTTAGAAATCTTACTTCTCTGAATTATATTCTCTGAATAAATCAACTACCTGCAATATAAGAAAAGGAAGTGACCAAAACTTTGCTGATGAAATGAGTGAATGAGAACAGAATCACACCTTGCAGACATTATATATTTTGCTGCATGGTAAACACTGGTACATTGGGTGGAGGGATGCTGTTAATATAGGAGATACACAGCATCTTTTGGTACTGTATTTGTTTTGAAAAAAATTATTATTTAAAATAACTTGCTTGCATTAATTTGCCATTTCCATCACTCCCACTAACAAATGAAACTCTGGTAATTAATTCTCTAATTTGGCTGCATTCTGTAATGGTAGGAAGTCCTTAATCACAACAAGAAATGTTCTCCTTTAACTTTACATTATCTGTGCAATTTACAAAACACAATGTAAACTTTAAAATTGCCAGCCTTGCTGGCAGCAAGGCTAGCTGCTTACTCAGAGGAGAAATTATATCAATCAAATCATACAAAAATATCATTTTTCTGGCAATTATTCCTGAATCTCAAACCAATTCTTGCTGTATTTTACTGTCTGAACTATGATTTATGTGATAACAGGTACACAGACTTCGTTCTTTAATCCACTGAAGACAAGATGTAGGTTTAAATGCAAAAGTCTCACCAATGTATTCATTTTATCAATAGTATCATCTTACCAGATACCTTCTAGAGGTAAATCAAGAGCAATTCAGATTTTACAGTGGAAGAACAAGTACATACTTCTTCTGTCATGTAGGCACGTTTGCATTAATTGTATCTGAACCCTACACACAAGCAGTTATCTTCACAAAATTATCATAGTTGCCAGTGCAGTTGCATTAGCAACTACATATATGCAGCCCCTGGACATACTTAATTTTAGCTTAACTTATTCAAGCAGTTGTTTTTGAAACCATAATAGTAACTCTGATAAATTCTGAAGCTGTCTTCTGAGAAGAAAAAATATCACGCTCTTCCTCTGAGCACAGGACTGCTTTTCATGACCTCTAAACCCAAGATAAAATACTCTAGAGGGTGTTATTTAGAATCAGAATCATAACGCAACTTCCTGACACACTCATTCAGCTAATTGCACCCAAGTAGGCACCAGGCTCCAAATGCCACAGCTGGTTGATCAAACAAGTGACTGGAGTCATCAGCACACCTGCTACCTAGGAGACAGGAAGGTATGGCCACAGATCTCAGAGCACAACTTCTTGCGAGGTCTCTACAGGCAACATAAAACTGAGTGATAAGTCACATCTCGCTTCTGAGATGTGGCCATTTTCACGCTCTGCATCTCTCCAGAATGAGGGACAGCGAGAAGAACCCCAGAGTGTTTCACTGCAAGTACAACACAAGTTTCCAAGACATCTTAGACCTGCTACATCAACTTTCTTACGCCTCCACCACTTGTACTAATAAATTTTCCACAAGAGCATGCTGGAAATATTTGATGTCATTCACAGGCATTCTAGCAACTCTGTGGCATGATGAACAGAAAGAACCATCCTGGAGTAAGTAAGAGTATAACGGTGAAATAAGAATCAGAAGTTCCAGTTACAGAAAGCTGGTATTAGCAAGGGACAGACCAAGTGTGTGACAGTCCTTCTTTCCGGAGTTGTACCACTATAAAAAGCACAAGGATCACACTCTAATTTGCCACCAGTAACAAAAATTTCACAAATATGCTTGTATACATAGCAAGTATATTTAATAAGAAGAAATTATTTAATAATAAATTTATTTAATTTAATTAGTGTCACTGAAGGAGAATATTCCTATTTTCTCCTCTCATTCTGAGAAATTGTTCTTTGCGCTTAGCCTGTCCTGGGCCCCTCTTTTCACCAAGGTGCTCTGAACCAATAAAATCCAGTTTTATTTACTAGAACAGTAGTAAGTAAATCCACCAAGTAACAGTTTCCTGCCACTCTGCTGAGTTAAATCAACTTACAGAAGTGTTCAAGTGCCAGAGTTAGTGCATGGGTGGAGACTCAGTGAGCACAGCCATTAACAGGAAAGGGAAGAAAGGAGGAAGAAAAACTTCCTTCATCAGGAGCAACAAGCTGTTAGAAATGGTAGAAGTTCATGACTTGGGATATGGCCACGAAATTCAAGCTTGACATAACGTCAGAATTTTTCCCTTTTCTTCATCCTTTACCCAGCTGATTCAAAACAAGTAACAAGACACGTGTACACAAAAATTCACTGTTTGCCTCTCTCATGTCTCCTCCTAAACTCCTTAGCGTTAAAGACATACACTCACATAGATGCCCTTCAAGTTCCAAGAACAAAGTCGTAAAAGACAAACTGAGTCACTCTCTTCCATGACCCACAAAGCCAGGCAGTCATACCACAGCAACACATCAGATTTTATTATTAAAAAAAAACCAAAAAAATCCCAACAAAACCAAACCCAAGAACATAGAATACAAATGGAAAAAATAATTCATTTGTGAAAACAGCTATTTAAGAATATATTTGTTTACTTCAAAATTTAATTCTCTGAAGTTCAAGGTATTGATTTGTCAGCTTTGCAACTGACTTGTTTTTGAAAACACCAGTTTGTGTGCAGTTCTCACTGGATAACAACCCTTCAGCGTTTGCACTCTTTGGGGAATGGTACGTACTTCCAAAATACGTTTATTTAAGAACAAATTTAATTTGCAGATTCAACAAAAGCACACAGATAACAACACTTACATGAAACCTGCGCATATTGTAGGCATTTTATTCTGCTGTATCTCTTAATTTAAGAAAAAACTGTGCGTGGCTTCAGCTCACTGTTGTGCTCTACAGAGTTACTACACTACAGATGTTAAGAAAAACATCTCCTCAGATGTGTGTTGTTTTAACGTGGGTATTAAGAGAACTGTGCTTGAAGGCTAGACTCGCCTTTTTTTTTGCTCTTTGGCTGGAGTAAGGCCTCCATATAGAGAAAAAAATTATAAATATATGAACAGGTAAATGTGGGATCCCATCGACACAACAGCGATTTTGGAGCAAGGGCAGGCGAGTCATTTAACGGCTCGTTTTAGCTGAAGACGGCCGAGTTGTGGCGGACCGCGCGGATCCCCCACGTGCATCCTGCAACTCGCGGTCGGTTTCGCGCCGCTCCCGGGGCTGCGGCCCGGGAGGGCTCCAGCCGCCACCGCCGGGGCAGGATCCCGGCCCCGCGGCGATGCTGCGGAAGCCGCCGAGCACGGCCCCTTCCCGGCGCTCCCCAGACACAAAGCGTGGGAGGCCTGAGGGGGAGGGAGGACGCGACCCCGGGCGCATTCCTCCTGCCGAGGGCCAGCTCTGGGCGGCGAGGAGGGCGCTTTCCTCCTCCTCCTCTTCCCCCGGCGCCGGGACAAAGGAGGCGCGGGAAGGCTGCGGAGCCTGGCAAGGGGCTCTCACCAGGGAAGGCTCCGCTGCCCCGCAGCCCCCGCCGCCCCCGCGGCCGCCGGCCCTGCGCCTCCCCGGGCGCTCGGGGT
>VYZT01021737.1:3928-51593 GCA_013400735.1 Pomatostomus ruficeps
TATACGTCACCTTTCAGTCTTCAGGACCCAAGGAGGTTCCAAGTGGAAGGATGCACACTGTGATTAGTAATTCAGGGTTTCCATCCCTGATTTCTGCTAAGTATCATCTGACTCCGGCAACTTGTAATATTTCACTTTGTCTATTTGAAACAAAATCTCATCCACAATTACTTTGACTTCAGACATATCTTCTGCATGTTCCCCCATATGAAAATTTTCCCCCTTTTCATCCCAGTGAAAAGCACTGCAGAATGGTTTAATTGTCTCTGATTTTTGCCTAATCACTAGCTGGCCATGCAGACCCTCTAGCAAGATTTTTCTCCAGACATTTTTGATGAAGTACTAGTTTTGATTTCTTTAGCCAGTTCTCAAATCTGCCTGACAACACTATTCTTTTCATTTTATTGGTTTGGATACAATAGACATCTTTTCGGAAATTGCCTTTTTACTGCTAATAAACTTGCCTACTTGGCTGTTTATATGTGCTGGCCTCCTTTAATCCATTCTCCGGCTTTTCTCAATAGGTCATACGCAGCGGTGTTATGCTTCCAGTCTGGTGTTCTTCAGAAGTTTCCATGATGTTTGCTAGCATTTCTCTTTGCTGACCTTTCTAGATCCTTTTTAACAAGCTCCCTCATTCCTGCATGGCTTTTCTTGAAGCAGAGGACAATGACACTGGCGTATTTGGCCTGCAGTGCTCCTCTAGAGCTGGTGAGGCTGAGCCCTCTGTGGTCACTGTCACAGAGTGGAGCTTCCACTGGAAGGGCTAGAGCCACAAAGCTGAGGGCTGCCTTTGCTCCTGTGGGCTCTGACCAGATGCTCCATGGAATACTGACAGAGCCCAGAAATGTCATCTCTGTTTCATCTGCTGGTGTGACATTTGTCAATCTACAGGAGGGCAGTTGATGTCTCCCATTGCTACTGTTTTTCCTGCCTCTCTGATTTCTTTCAGTGTGTTGAATTCAAGGCATTTTGCTATCCTGGGTCAGTAACATCATCTGTCATAACAATTATCTTCCTATTTATGCCTGGAATTTCAGCCAGGACAGACTTCATGTTACTTGAGATGGTGAACTTGTACATTTGATTTGATCATGAGCCTTCAATGAGGCAGAGCAATGTTCTGTCCCCTGTACAGTTTATCTCTGTATTTTATATCCTGTGTTTAATGTCCCTTTGATGGTCTTCTTTGCTCCAGGTTTCCAATATGTATGGTAAATCAGTATCTGCATTCTGGATCAAACATTCTGCTTCCCTATCTCCTTTTTGAGAATTCAAATGTTGTGTAGAAGTAAGTGTACCACTACTTTGGTTCTTTTATTGGCACCTTGTATAAATTTCATTATGTTTGTTTTCCTTTCCCTACTGGATTACTTGTGTCTTCTGGATTGTGATTTTCTTGAGGATTCAGAATTTTCCCATTTTTTATCTCATAAGGGTACTCATGTTGAGCCTGGCCTTTTCCACACCTATCAGCCTGCCACAGCTACCTGGGTTTTCCAGCCTGTTGGGGAATATTTTAATTTCAAAATTACTGTCTAGGGCCTTCATTTTGCTAGGAATGTCTGAGAATGTTTTCAATTTCCTGCAAGACCAAGCAATATCATGAAAGAGACTCAGATATGTTGGATGTTTTCAAATCAGATGGACTTGATGAAATTCCTGCTAGGATGCTGGGAGGGTTGTCTGAAGCAATGCCAGCACTATTAGCTGCTATCTTTGAGGAACTGTGAGGTACAGAGATAAATGTGTTGCCTCTTACACTTTTTTTTGATAATAAGGGGGCAGGGGAAGCAATAGTTGAGCCACCAGAAGTCAACTACAAGGTGAGTGGCAACCAGGGTGGATTTATTAAGAACAAATCATACTAAACCAATCTAGTATGCTCCTGTGGTGGGACCTGTGGCTAGGGAAGAACAGCAGAAAAGTTATTTTGATTTTAGTGAGGCTTTGAACATTGTCTCATATGAGCTTCTAAGAAGCAAGCTAAGGAAATATTGGCTGTGTACAATTTTCAGCAGTTGAGAGCAAGACAGACTGAAAAAGAGAGTAGTCCTTGATATTCAGACATAACTTGGTGATTGAGATCTCTATCATTAATTTTTTTAATTAATCAAATGGATTACGTAACACAGAATATATTTGAAGGGTTTGAAATTACTTTAAATGAACTTGACAACCTAGAGAAATAATCTGGAAAAGCTAGGATGCAGTTTTGTGAGGAAAACAACATCTTCTGCATTTAGCTTTCAATCACAAGCTGTTCATGGGCTGGAGAGCAGCATTGCAGGGAGGAATCTGGAGTCTGCAGTGTGTCCCAAGCTGAAAGCTTCATGCAAAGCTGCTGTGAGACAGAGAAACTCCTCAGTGGAAAGTTGCCACAGATCAGTGGGCAAACAGGCCCATGCTGCCTCAACTCAGCTGCTTCCCCGCTTTCAGAATCAGTGTCAGCCAGAGGAATGCCTCTGTAGTGAGCTGGTGGAGTTTGGGGCAGCCTCTGATCCCATACTGTGGCCTCTTGAGAGCAAATTCTCAGCCTTCAAGAGAGGGCTGAAGCCGTGCTGGGGGTCTAGACATTAGCAATAGTAGACAAGCCACCTTCCAATACACCAGCCAAGGTTTGCTTTCCTGAAGGCATCAGTTCTGGTATTCCAGAGCCCTGGGCCCAGCTTAGACATTAATTCAGCCTCAAGGGTAAAAGCAGCCTGTCATTTGTACTTTTGAGTCCACAGTCTCATTAACACTGAGATTCATGAAAATCTCCTTTATCTTCTGTCCTTCCACTACCATGATATCCCAAAGCTGAGGTGGATCTTTCACGATAGAGATTGTTCTTGACACTGTTGTTCCAAGGCCTCCTTTATATCATACTGGTTTTCTCTGTCTCTGTTTCTCTGAGGTGACTCCCTGGATGTATTAGGGTGTCTCTGTCATGGATATGGGATGGAGTCTTTTTATGTCACCTGCCACCTCTCAACATTTTTAGCACAAAATGAGAGTTCTTTGCTAGGCAGTTGATCTCTGAGGTTTGAGACTTCTATTACCCTTAGCCTGACTCTTATCTGAGTTGAAGAAGAGACAAGACTACTTCTTTGTTTGGAAGAGAGGAACAAAAGTGTTTGTCTCCTTTCCACATCTCAGGATGGAATGGCACATCTGAAGAAATAAGTAAGGAACATACTGCTGAATAATGAACACAAAAATACTATCTATCATCACAGCTGAACAAACAGGAGTATTGGCATCATCTGTCTCCTTTGTTCCATATGAGGGCCAGGAGAGGACTCAGCTGGAAGATCATGTCCAGTTCCTGGTGCTTTAATTCAGGGAGGATGTTGAACAGCTGGAGAGTATGAGGACAGAAATTGGGATGACCAAAAGTCTAGAAAACATGGCTCATGATGAAAAGCCAAAGGAATTTGCATAACTTGATTTAGAAAAGAGACAATAGAGGAGGTGGCCCACCAATGAACTTCAAATATTTTTTAAATAGACATAAAGAGAAAGGGAATGAAATTTTTTGTTCCCATTATGGGTGGAAAATAACTGAAATTACAGGAAGGGAGATCCAGATGAAACATCTGTAAATTTTCCTTGTATAGGCAATTGATGAAACGGGTTTTCTTTGGAGGAAGTGGCATCTCCATGAGTGGAGACAGGCACGGGTGCAGCCAATTCTGAATTCAGGAACAGGAGTGGACTAGATGACTTCTCCTCTCCACCCTCCTTTTCTATTCTCCTGTGACTGTTATCCAGTGGTTGACAAAGACTTAGTCCTCACTAAATCCTCACATTTGATTTCCAAATGGTGCTGCTGATAGCAGGACCACTCCCACTACAAGTGGAAGCTACCAGGACTTTTTCCAGCTGATAAAATGGAAGTTGGACATCAAGCGCAGAGAGCTCTTAGACTCAGAAGGGTGCAGGTCTCTGGTACCTCTTGTTTCTGTTTTTAGTGTCCTCTGTGGATTTCAGTGAGCTACTTCTTTCACTGCCAGCAGCACAGTACTTTGAAAACAAGGCAAAGAAGGAAGGCAACACAGCTACATAAGCCCAGCTGGCCCAGCAGGCCAGGTAAGGCTGTGGACAAAATAATCCATAGCTAAACCCGCATAAGGGTATATAATGATTAATGTCATATCCAGCTGCCTCTGACTCCCTGGCTTTAAGAGGGACAGAATCAAGGGGAAAACTCCAAGCTGAGTCATGTCTGAGCTTCTCTGCTGCTCCACCCTGTGTGAGCTCAATGTCTTTGGAGACAGCTTTGGCAGCAGCTGGTGAGAACCAAAGGGTGTTCTGGGAAACAACTTCTGCAGACCTTTCTCCCAACTCTGTTCTTGCTCACCTCACACCTTACCCCTCTTTTTCATAAATGCTGTAGGCTGTACTTATTTGTGGAGTTCTTTGCCTGACAGTAGTCTTAGATATGTACCTGAGTGGTGCTGTATGTTTTCATACTGAGAATATGCATTCATTTTCCTCCCTCCTCCAGCATTTCTGAGCAATAATTCAATGACTCTGCGTCTGCCCTCTGAAATCCATTTTTTTATGTTTTGTTATGGTCTGCTCAGCCTGTGACCCTGCTGGCACACACCTTCCCTGCTACCTGCAGGTTGTCACTCCTCACATGCCCTAACTGGGTCTCCTACATCAAACACTGATGTGATCTTCCCTCCCAGCCTACTGGACTTATTCAAGCATTGCTGGTGTCAGAGTTTACAGTTCCAGGTGTTTTATGAAGAGGGCTAACCAGGGGAAAAGACTGCATTATCTCTCTTCAGTGCCACAAAACACTCCGGATCTTCCTCATCTGAAGAGATACAATGCAACAGCCTTCCACAGCAGGACACAGAAGCATGCTCCTGAATTCTTCTGGGGGTTTTTGCGGGGAGGGAAAAGAAGAATGAAAAAAAAAATTTAAGGATGAGATGAAAGAAAGGATACCACAAAAAACTTAGGTGAATGGTGAGCATAAATCAAGTTCTCTTTGGGGTTTTGGAGGCAGAAGTTGTTGCAGAAAGAACAGTCAAATGCCTGGTAGTCTCCTAGAACACTAGAACAGTGTGTCACAGGCTGTGCCCTTCTGCCTCTTTCCCAAATTTATCCCCTTCCCTTGATCCTTCTATCCCCCTGAAACCCTGCCATCCCGGGATATCCCTGCCTGTTTTGCTCCCACCTGCTCTGTCTCTGACCTTATTACCCCTGCACATCCCACCCTGCCTGTCCCTGGATGCCGTCCTGCAGCTCTTCTTTTCAGCCATGATTTTTCTCTTCCTTCTCCCCTTCAGTGCTGTTTAAGGTTGGATCCAACCTCGGGTGGCACAGGGTGAGTGAGAGCGGGGCACTGCCAGGTCTCTGCCCTCTGCTCATATTTGGGGCTGAGTTTCTATGGCAGAAGTGTGCTCTGCACTAGGCAAGTCTTCAGCAAAGATAACATCTGGATTTCAGACAAGCTCTGCTGACCATGTGCATGTGGAAAGCAGTGATTTACAGCTAGGTCAGATCTGACAGGATTTTCATATGGCCACCAAGTACAGGCTGATGTCTCCAGGGATCAACCCCCACTAATTTCAAGCCCCTGCATGAAGCACTGAACTGCAGTGAAACCACTGTAAGGCATTTCCAGCATGGGCTATCCATATTTTGCACTAACCTCATTCTTAGAAATTGCTGACCAACTTTCAGTGAAATGTTCCCAAAATAAAATTCAGCCCAGCACAGAGAACAAAGATGGAAAATTTCAGCTCAGAATGATTAAAATATGAAAAAATTAAAAACAACTGAAAGACAAACCTTTTAATCAAAACTGTTAGGCAACGTTAAATGTAAGATTTGTTGCCATCTCCCCCTGTAACAGAGGGATGGCTATTTAAGTATTCAATTTGGGGAAAACTTTCTTGCATGACTGACATTCAAGGAAAAAGCATTTTCCTTCTGAACATGAGGCATATGCCCAAGAAAGACATCTGATAAGGAGAAACAGTGGTGACTGTATGCAAACTGTTATGTGATCTGAATTGTTTACATTGCTTGGAGTTCACCAGGTTCTTCACCAAAGAGTTTTAAAGTCCCTGACTGAGCTGAGCACTAGTGGATGCATCAGGGAGAGAGATGTCAACTTGACACACGGTGATTTGCCATCTGTGGAAAGCAAACAAATACAACCAACTAGAGGAAGGAGCATTGTGGCTGCAATAGGAACTGGAGCACAGATTTACAGAGGATCTTTGTGTTTGGACTCACGAGCCTTTGACTATGTCAGCATTGAAAAGCAAGCAGCTGCCAAAGCCCAGCTACACAGATCTGTGCAAAAATCAAGCTTTGGCTGTTGGCTGCTTGACACTCTACCTGCAAGGCTGGACCAGATGTGTAATTATTTCCTATGTTATTTTCTTCAGTTTTCAAAAGAAGACAGCTAGGTTTCCAGCAAAGTTTTTAGAGAGTCTTTTACAGTTTTTTACTGTACTCTAATGAAAAGGCTCCAGCATTTTAAAACTTGTCTACTTTTTTCAAGTATATGCAGGGTTTATAATAAAAGATATTATGTCTGTGGCAAATTTTGATTTCCTCTGATTACAGCTTCACAGCTAAACCAGGAGTATTACTGGTATCAGAGAAAATACTATTTTTGGGACAAGAAGTCACTCCTACTTTGAATTGAGTCCACTGCTGAAAGAAGAAAATATATCTAGATGCAAAGTACAGCCTCTTAAAAGCCACAGCATAAATACAGAGTTTTTTCCCCTCTCCTTATCCAAAATACAGTAGTCACAGACTATTTTTAATTCATGTAAAATTATGATAATCATGAAAGCATAAACTTTATGGTTTGGTGAATTGGCTGCAATGTGCATCCCTAAAGTAGGGAAGTACTGAGATCAGCATAACGAAAAATATGACAGAGGACCCTGCAGACAATTTGTAGGCTGAAACAAAGATCAGGCCAGACCAGATATAGCTACATTTATTGCTGTGCTGTGCACCAGAAAATGTTAAAAATAAGGCACAGGGAGTGAAGATTTCCAAACATATTAGCAACACTCTTGTGATGTGATCCTAGCGGTTTTAAGGCCATAGTGCCTTGAAAGCCAGCAAGTACTGGGTTCCTTTTATTGCTTTTACCAACACAGATTGATATATATGACCCAAACCTGACATCTAGTGGAGGAAGAACGAGGGCAGGATTTTCCTTGCCTTCCCAGGGATGCACTGGGCTGTGTGCACACAGAGAGAGCACTTTGCTCTTCCCTTCGGAAGTGACCTGAA
Source organism: Pomatostomus ruficeps (assembly GCA_013400735.1). Taxonomy (NCBI): domain Eukaryota; kingdom Metazoa; phylum Chordata; class Aves; order Passeriformes; family Timaliidae; genus Pomatostomus; species Pomatostomus ruficeps. The sequence continues at coordinate 11,195 of VYZT01021737.1, forward strand.
GGCTGTCTGCCACACGGCTCATCCAGGGCAGGGAAGCAAACCAAGGAGCTTGTGGTCACTCCAGCTAAGTGTGCACACCTTGTCTAGTTCATGACACCTGAATCCACAGCTATCCATGCCACAAGCCAGTTCTACAGTGCTGTTAGTAGATAATGAGCTCTGAAGGCTGTATTTTAAAAAGTTTCAAAAGACAACAGCAGAGATGACTGTGTCTGGTTGAATTTGGGCAGGGTATTGTGAATGCATCTAACAGAAAGAATAGGTGTTAACTACAGCTGCACAGGTGGCATCAGTGACCTACAATTTCTGCTGTCAGGAATGTCAGGTCTGCACTCCTGGACCAGACCAGCCAGTTGAATGCTAGGTCTTGAGGCTGCAGCTCTCTTTAGCTTCCAGCTTTTTCCTAGTCCTGTAGTTCACTCACTGCCCCACCTGGGCTGCTTGAGCTAGGAGGCCAACAATACCTCGGGAATGTTTTAACAAGTTCCTGCCTCGTCCTCTTCACCTGCTACCATAATATCTCAATTTTCAGTTAGCAAAAATCAAAGCTTCAGGCTGTCACACTTGCATGGAAATGTTGAAAGCATGAGCCCTAAAGGCTAAAAGAAGCCAAAAGACAAATAAACCTGGCCAGTGTTTATTTTTCATGCCTTGCAAATTTAAATCAATATCATAAATCTGTTGGTACCTCAGTCCTGATGAGAGCATTAAAGATGGCAGAAGACAAAGGGTATTTTAGTTGTTATACACTGTAGGAAGCAAAAAACACCTCCCAAGTGCTCGTACAGAATCCAGGCTTTGTTGCTGGGAGTTGTAACAACTCACACTATCTGTGAATCACCATTTTAGTAGGATGAAACAGCAAGTTGCCAACAGTTTAGAGATTCATTAAAACTCCTGAAGTACTGTTGCTTGCCTAAATGAATGCACAGCCATCAGCCACTTCCAAAGGGCTCTGCTACAGGGCTCTGTCCCAAGCCATCGCAACGCTGACAAGGTGATGCATGTTTTTAGAAGGGATTTTTCATCTCCTGATAGCAAAACAAAGTTAGTGTTATACAAACAGTACAAAGTTTACCACAGGATTGAGCTTTAATCTCTGGTGGTTGCTTATTGACTGCAGAAGAAACAGAAGCTACTCAGTGAAAAGACCTCCTCAACATCCTGTTTGCAGGCAAACTTGAAGAAGAGGCTCTCACCCCCTGCAGCTTTCCCTGAAACCCAAAGTAAGTCTGAACTGAGGTCTGAATTGGAACACAGGACTGAGCCTGGGTTGTTTAAAATTCCTGTTTATTGTGCTATGGGAGGACTTGGTTTATCTATTGTGCTTGATGATTTTGACCTTTCTACAAGTTGGAAAAGCAGAAGTTGTCATACATGGTTTAAAGAACGTCTTGATGTATATACTAAGACTTGTGCTATCAGCACAAGTCTTGAAGTGAGAGAGAGCAGGCTTGGGATACTTACACCCCCTGCTACCTAATGCCTGTCAGAGGAGACAGAACAATACTGAAGAAATCAGTTGCATTTCTTCTTCCTTTTCCAATGAGCTCCTCATCTTGGGCTATTTGCTAGCAGAGAATTGTGAGTCTTAATTTTCAAATGTAAACACGGATACTCCAGTCAGTGAGACGCAGGGTGCTTGCAGTTTGACAGGTTGTTTCTGTGTACATAACCTGCATGTTTATCCATGCCAGAAGGGTACAACATGGGACACACAGAACTGATTTTGGTGAAGCTTGCAACCCTTGCTAAACTGCAGTGGGAGGTTAATCCTGAAAACTAGGATATTTACTTCTTCTTGTACATTTTGTAGAAAAGTCAGACCGAGCCACAGCTGTTTTAAAACCTCATGTTTCCATATACCTTGCTACATACCTATTTTAATCAGTGCTGCGGAAGTAATTGCAACAAACAATTTAGAAAATTGACTTTGTCTGTGTTTTGTACATGTTTCTGCACACACGGGCACAGTTTGCTACAACATTAATTTGCATAGCTTTTTGTTCAAAAGTATGTAAGCGCAGGCATTTTCTGGGCAGCATTTGTGGTGGTTTGATTAGACATCTGGGTCACACCACTTCCATTCCCTGAAAGGCTGAGGGAGTAGTTCTCAGAAATATGTTTCGTGTTGTGGAATTTGTTTTTTGCCAGTGTTTTCTCATGGTTTGTCCAAATTCTGTATGTTCCTTTTATAGTATATATCAGTGCTCCAATATGTAACACAAGCGCCCAGAAGATATTTGTTACAGAAGATCTGTAGAAAATGCTTTGTTTTTCCACAGTGCTGGCCTTGACAATGACTTGCACTCAGGGTCTGGACATAGTTTTGCAGTGTGTTCATGCTGGAGCAGGTTAGATGCAGACTCTGTATTTACTTGTTTCCAGATTTCATGATCTTGAATTCCATCACTGTGCTCCATAACTAATTGTTCAGTCACAGAGCCATCCTTAGGGGTAATCTAACAAATGATGTTCTGGGAAACCTTTGAGCAGAATTATTGGAACAAATAATGCAGCTTGTTTTAAGATGGAACTTCTGATGGAATTACACAACTGAAATAGCAGACGACCTAAAATGTCCTCTTCAGGCTGCTGTTTAAAACAGAATGAAGAGAGGCACAGAGATGCAAACTTCCTCCTACTCTCATGGCTGCATCTGCAAGTTTTCCTCATACGAGGGTAGAGGATTCACAGACTGATGTGCAAGATAGACTAAGACAATTCTCAGCAGCTCTTCTATAAGACAGATGGCTCCAAGGTTTGCATTCAGTGACACTAGAGCCCCTGGAATAGAAAATGACAGTTCAGGGATCTAATTTCTGGTCCATATTATTCTTTTCTTCAAGGTTCCCTACACCTCTCTCAGCAATGGCTATGGTGTGTCTTTCAGACTTCGAAGCTTATGCTAAGAAGTATTTACCCAAGATCGCTTGGGATTATTTTGCAGCTGGAGCAGATGACTGTACCACACGAGATGAAAACATCCTGGCATATAAAAGGTAACATGAGGAGGAAATGAAGGGAGTTGTACTGGGACCTTTCAAACTGTTTTTGTGTGAGTGTTTGGACTTCACAAGCAAAGACACCTAACACCTTGTCCTCTCCAAGAGGGCCCCAAGCTAAATGCAAAACCTGAGGGACATACGCTGTGTGCTCTGATGCCAGACTGCGTATGACACGGGTTGTATGAGTCTTTCGGGCTGCTGAGGGCACAGGCAAGTGCTAGGGTAGGGTAGGGTACGGTGTGCTATGGTATATAGGGCATGACAGGAAAGGGCATGAGGAGCTATAATGGATGAGATGCATCAGGGAGCTCTTGGTGAACAGCAGGAAGCCCAGGTGCAAGTAGGATGGGATTTGGGGAACATGCTGCAGAGCCTGATGACAGGCACACTGTGCAGTGAGGACAGATACACAAATGGTGAAGTGGAAGGCCCCGGTCTGGCTGCAAGTAGAAGGAACCTGGGGGTGGAGAGTGGGAGAACAAGATATGGTGAGCTGAGGCGGGAGATGCAGAAATTATGTACTGTGGCCAGTAAAGCAGGGTTAATGAAAAGTGGAAGCAGCTGAACTGCTGGCTGAACTGACCTCTAAAAGCAAACAGAAAGGACAATGAGCCTTTGTTATATGTTATTTTCTTCATTGGCTCAGGTTCCTCCTTTGCAATTGGTGAATGAAGACCTGGTTTCTGTGAAACTTCAGAAAACTCACTGAACATCTACTCTCCTGAAGAGATTTTTTTGCCTTACAGAATTCGTTTCCGGCCACGTATGCTGCGGGACGTGTCCGTGATGGACATTAGGACTAAAATCCTGGGGACTGAAATCAGCTTTCCTGTAGGAATTGCCCCCACAGGCTTCCACCAGCTAGCATGGCCTGATGGAGAGAAAAGCACAGCCAGAGGTACTCTTCTGCTCTGGTGCCATGGAGCAAAAACGGGGTTGTAGAAAAGCCTCAAGAAGCTGTTAGGGTGACTTGAAGTGTGACTGAGAAAAATTTTCAGGCTTGAAGGGGCAACCTCCATTCCCACTTTCTGACAAGCTGCACGGGAAGCTGTATAGATGTTGCTCTACTTCTCCAGCTACCACCATACAAATTCAGCCCCATGGAGTCTGCTGCAAACCTAAGACAAGGGCAATGGACACATTTCTGACTCACGCCAGAAACGACATATGGTTTTCAGTCCTGGGGGCTCTAGATGGGTTGTGAAAGTAGTGGATGGGACTCAGATTGTGAATTCCTTGTTACTGGTTAAGAAATGTCTCCCTTGGAGAAAAAGATACCGTCTTTTCACAAATCCTGTGATGGGTTTGGAGACCTGACTCCTAGAAATGATTTTTCTTCTGAGTAGATTTAACAGTGCATTCCTTTGAGGACTCAGTTATAAAGATAAAATTCATGCTTTTTAAAAAAACATAGTTGCAAAATGAAAGCACAGCTTGGTTAATTACCTCTCCCTTTCCTGCTTTCCTAACCATGGACCAACAAGAGTGCATGATAAATACAGCCACTGTTAATCCCTGGGGGCGCAGCTGCTCTGTGCTTTGTAGGGTACACATGAAACGGGTTTGGGTGGTCTCTGCGAACAGTGCCTGGTTTTGTGTCTGATCTCTGGCAAGACCATTCAAATGCCTTTGTTTCTGATTCTTTTCCAATGCCTCCCAAGCGGCCAGAGCAATGAACACCTGCTACATTGCCAGCACCTACTCCACCTGCACGCTGGAGGAGATCTCCGCGGCCGCGCCCGGTGGCCTCCGCTGGTTCCAGCTCTACATCCACCGCAATAGGGCAGCTTCCCAGCAGCTGGTCCAGCGGGCGGAGGTCTTGGGCTTCCAGGGCCTCGTCCTCACCGCGGATCTGCCCTACACAGGCAAGAGACGCGATGATGTCCGCAATGGTTTCCGCCTTCCTCCCCACATGAAAGTCAAGAACTTGGAACGAGCCTTTGAGGTTTGTAAAATGAGCCCATCCTTTCATTCACTGCTCTGGCATGTACCACATGAGACAGAAACCACCGGGTAACTGCTGCCTTGGCATTTGCTCTACCAGGGCGTATCTTCTCCCCTGTTGCTTCTGCAGCATCCTGGCTTGACCTCCTGCCAGACTGGGTTCTGTCTTCAAAATCCCCATCCAACTGCCTTAGAGACATTGATCTCCACCCCCATTGTAATTATTCTCCTCCAGAGACGTGTGACATTTCTGGAGCTGATGAACATGTCTGTTGGCAAGTTTGATTAATCTGTTCTAGGGCAAGGAAAGACACCAAGGGACCTGTGCATTGTTGCAGCCTGAATGAGTTTTCCTTTGTTGTTTTCTTTTGGCTGTAGGGAGATGACTGCTCTGAGTATGGACTGCCACCCAACAGCTTGGATCCTTCAGTCACCTGGAATGATATCTACTGGCTGCGGAGCCTGACCCGCCTGCCCATCATCATCAAAGGCATCCTGACAAGAGAAGATGCAGAGCTGGCAGTGAGACATGGAGTTCAGGGGATTATTGTGTCCAATCATGGTGGAAGGCAACTGGATGAAGGACCTGCCACTGTAAGTGACAAAATGCATGTCCCATCTTTTCCCTGTTTACGGTCTGCACATTTGCATTAGCCTGGGTACCTCTGTGCCCAGGTTTGTTGTATACTTCTGGTGGACCTGTGTTTGTCCAGTGGCCATGGATGTGTGCAGATGTACTTTAGCTTTAAACTGGTGAGATCCATGCTTTGGCATAGGGGCTACCCACTGAAGTATTTCCTCAGCTTCTTGGGAGGGTTCTGTAAGTGTCACAGAAGCCACATAAGTGCAGATAAACTACTGGCTGAAGTCAGGAAGAGCTTCTGCCTGTGTCTCCATTAGCTGATGCAGTGCACACAAACTCTTTGTGCACTGCAGCAAAAAGAAAACAAAACTCTGGAACCAAAAATGTACAAATGAGAGCATAATGTATTCTCATTGTTCACATCTGTCAAAACATGCAAAACAATGTAGCTAGATTTAGTGAGAGGTCTGCTTGCGTATTTACAGGCTCAAGTCTAAATGGGAATTTATTGACTTGCAAGAGCCAGGAAAAGGATAACTTATCTGGAGAAAAATTCCCCTGCTTTTTAATTTGTACAAAGAAATCATGCATTGTTTGGACATGTGTGTATTTCACTGGCTTAATTTGGCTTCTGTCAGTTTTTCCAATTGCTCTTATTTTACAGTTCTGCATTGCACAGTATCTTACGAACTTTATTTTCTTGGTTTTCCTTTGTAAAATAAAAATAGGGACCAGGGAATGATCTATTCTACGTCAAGCCTGACAATAAAGAATTAAAAAATTAATAAGCTAAATGCTAAGGGCATAATAACTAAAATGCTATCCACCATAAACTGCTCTTCTATCTTGAAAGTTGTTTTACACACACAGACAAGGCAGTAGATACCTAGCTGGGCTCTGCTATTCTGGTGCCAAGCCTGGCTCTTGCTGAGCTAGTCCTAGAAAATTTCAGCCTGAAGGTTTTCAGTTTGAAACTCAGGAAAAAAAAAAAGATTAAAAGAAAGCAAAAAGGTACAAGACACTGCAGAAAAGTGTCTTCTTCAGAGCAGGGCTTGCTCTGAAGAAGAGTTAATTATGTTGGGTGCAATGTCCTGCCCCTGATTGTACTGCCTTTGGGGCCAGAGCCAGCATCTCTGCATGGTGCTGCCCTGCAGTTGCACCTGGGGTTCTAGTCTGTGCTGGACTCTACAGAAAAGTCCTTAGGGAATCAGGAGACTTAACCTGGAGGAAATGATTGACTGTACTACATAACAAATGTAATCCTTCAAAGATGCTTCAGGGGCAGGCACTCAACTGGTGGTCACCAAGTTTAAATTGAAATGTAAGATTAGGCAGTTTGAGCAGTAGAAGTTTAACATCAGCCTTTTTTGCAAACAGCTGTATCATTCCTCTTTGTCTCAAATGAAAGTAAAATATTACTGACAGTTATTTCCATTGAAATTTATATTTAAAATCTTTCATAAATCTAGTGAAAATGTTACTTTTTCACTTATCAGAAATAATAGCAAAGAATATCAGTATAAGCAAAGCACTGGAAAATGGCACTAAATATCTGGAAAACAGAACAGGGAGCTACTGGTTATCCTGCAGCTCCATGTGCTGAGCTATTTGTGATGCATTGTCACATTTCATTTCGAGAAGGTATCCTACTAAAGCCTTGCATCCCTGCTTGTCCCTTTGGAACATATCCTCCTTCTCTTGGAATCAAAAGCTGCCCTCAAGGTGAGCCTGGCTGCTTCTTTGCAGATTGATGCTCTGGTTGAGGTTGTGGAGGCAGTACGAGGCAGAGTCGAGGTTTACGTAGATGGTGGAATACGAAAAGGAGGCGACGTGTTAAAAGCACTGGCACTGGGAGCAAAATGCGTCTTTATTGGAAGACCAGCTTTGTGGGGCCTGGCTTACAAGGTGAGTATGGAGCTCGGAGTTCACATGCCTGCTTCTCATACTCTCCAACACTCCTGCAACTGAAGTCACAGAGTTTTCACTGGTGAAGGACATAGTTTTTAATTTTATTTTGCTGAATTTGAGGTGGAATCACCCGAAATTGAGACCCTGACATGTCCTGTGATTTAAAAATACCATTGAATTTCACAGTTTCCTGGGATCTTGAAAAATGGGATTTTGAAGGTGATAGCATTGTTTTGCGGGGTCTGATTTCTCGGTGTTGCAGTTTGGCACTAAAATACTGTAGGACTCAGGACCATCAGTGCTTTTGAAAATTGAAGCTGGGCTTATTTGCCAGAAAGACGAGTCTGATAATTTTATTTGCTTTCAGAAAATATTTGGGAACAATACATATTTTTGATACACCAGTATCATAGTTGTGCTATGAATTCTTCGGAAATATATACAGAAATCCATCCCACTGATAGCTGAAACGTTTTGGACAAGGCTGAGCAAAACTGTGTCCTGGAGGTGTCTGGGCTTTCCACTGCTATTTCAGTTCCAACTTTGCTGCTTCTTAACTCCTGGCATATTTCTATGATCCAGAGTCATTAATTAGGCCTCTGATGTAGAAGGAAAACATAATATAATTAAAATCAAAATATTATTATAACAGTTGGGTTTTTTGGTAATTTTTTGCTTTTTACACTCTGGATGGACTCTTTCAAAACTTTTCTCTAAAAGAAAAGATACTTATTTTTATGGTCTAGAAACATTTTCTTTCTTTTAAATGGCACTCTTGTCCAGTGGTGTGATTGCTGTGCATTCCAGTAGCTAGGCTTTATGGAAGAAATCACCTGAATCTTCTGAAAAAAACTGTAAGAGTTGGAAGTACTGTTTCTTTTGCCAGCAAACATCAAAAATAGAGGTTAAGATGAAAAGGGTGTTCCTGTGAGTTCCGTGCATTTTTTCCCATAATGCAAAGAGAAAGGAGATGGAATTTGAGGGGTTCAATCATGCTTTGGTTTCATATTCCACAGAATATTCCTAAAAGTGTATCTCAGTGGCATTACCATAGCATACAATAGAGGAAGGGCATAAACAAGTGCTAACATTGTCTGCACCCAAAACATTCATAATTGCACAATATAAAAAGAAAATTTAAGAGAAAAAAAATTAAATCCTCCAATATTTTATAGGAAGATCAAAATCTTATATACATTTTATTGGCTTTTGAGCTTCTGGGTGTCACTTACACAGAGAAAAACATATAGTCTATTATTTTTAAAGATTCAGTCCAGTATTTGAGTAAACTACAGTTTTTGAAGTGGTGCCATATATAAAACTCTCATTACTTCATTAAAAACTGTCAGCATTGTAAGGCTTGACATTTTAAATAGCAAGCCCATTGGTGGGGGAAAACGGAAAGCTAAAAAAAAAGAACCAGCTACAAAATGTCACAAGTGAAAAACAGCTTTGTTTTCTTTCGCTGTTCAGATGTATCCCAAAAGGAAAAGCATCCAAATTAATCTGTGATGAACTGAGCACATCCATCATGTCATTTTAATCATTTATCTGCATGAGAGACTGGAATTGGCACAGACTTAAGGGACTATCCCAGCTCTCAGGGTGCAGGCATCCTGCAGCTCTGTGCCAGTGCTCCTTTTACCCTGACCGCTTTCTCTGTTGGGGCAGGGCGAAGAAGGTCTTCAAGATGTCTTGAGAATTCTGCAGGATGAGTTTCGTCTGTCTATGGCCTTAGCTGGTAAGTATTTTGTTTGTAATGGGTGATACAGAGGTTTCTGCATGCAAGCTCCATAAAATCAGGAGTGTGATGGATGGGTCACAAAAAGGAAATCCACAGGAGCTGTGATAGTTCCAGCTGCTATACTTGAGGAGATTCTCTGCTTCCTGTGACACCACTTGGCATTCCAGGTGTCACAGCCACGAAGTTTGCATGGAGGGAGTGGGTTAGAGCAGCTTTGTGACCCAATTCAAGAGATGCAAAACTGCTAAGTACGGCTGAGCAGAACTTGGAATTTCTGTTCTACTGGGAATGGCAGTATATGTTTTTCAGTATTTAATTAGTGTTTATCAAGGTAAAATGCAACTGATTTTTTTCCTGCATGAAAAGTTCATTAAAAATAGATGCAGAATATTTTTCTGTGTGTTAGAGAATACACTCTGTTGGTGATTACACATGCTTTAAAATCCTTTATGTGTCCTCCAAGCTTTTACTCTCACTCTGCATTTCTCACTCCTGCTCCCAGCTGTTGCTGCCCTGTTTGACCACCTCAACAAACAGCAAATTGGCAGAGGCCTGTGCAAACTCCAGTTTCACTCATGAACAAAATGGTGGCTGGGCACTGGAACAGGCTTCCCAGGAAAGTGGTCACAGCACCAGCCCTGACAGAGTTCAAGAAGCATTTGGACAATGCTCTCAGACACATGGTGTGACTCTTGGTGTGTCCTGTGCAGGGCCAGGAGTTGGACTGCATGATCCTTGTGGGTTCCTTCCAGTGCAGGATATTCTACAATATTAAGTATGATATGCAGATCCAGTGTAGAAGTATTCAGACATCAGCAAAGGGTATCATTAAATGTTTTCATGCTCTAGCAACCATGAACTGAAGTGGATAGCAATGCTGACTGGGGAGACTGGAGCTGGAATCCCGCAGGGCATAGTCTGGTTTTATGGGTTACTTTTTCAACCAGTAAAGACTCCTGCTTTTTTCCCCAACAGACTTTTACAGTTTTTTACATGCAAAAGGGCACAGGATTAAGCAAGAGTAGCAGGTTGGGATCCTTTCACTGGGGCTCTGAAATTCATTGAATCATACAATATTTTAGGTTGGAAAAGACCTTTAAGATCATTAAGTCCAACTGTTAACCCAGCACTGCCAATTCCACCAGGAAACCATGTCCCTTTACAGGTCTTTTAAATACATCCAGGGCTGGTGACTCAAACACTTCCCTGGCAGCCTATTCCAGTGCTTGATAACATTTTCCGTGAAGAAATTTTTCTTAATATCCAATCTAAACTTCTCCTGAACAGAGGATTCCAGGTGCAGCCCCACCAGCGCTCAGTACAGGGGGACAATCCCTGCCCTGGTCTTGCTGGCCACACCACTGCTGATACAGGCCAAGATGCCTGTATCACACCTGGACACACAGCTGACTCGTGTCCAGCCAGCTGTCAGCCAGCACCCCATTCCACCCATATCTGACCAAATGAAATGGCAATGCAAATGTTCACCTCTGGCCATTTAGCACACAGCAAACCCCGTGTCTTTTCTTTCTGTGTTTTTCTTCTGACGTGGCTGGATCAGACTGCACCCTGTTCAGCTTGTTACAAAAATATTTTTTTCATGTTTCTATGGAAAAAACAAGCTCTTCTTGTGTGGAGAGCCCAGTGCAGAACCTCAAGGCTGAAGATGCCATCAAGGAGTAGGGATATTGCAGTACCAACCTATCCCAACCTGGCTCATACAAGATTGTGATTCAGAGCAGGGGGGCTTCCAAGCTTCGTCCACAGACCTTTCTCTCTCACCAGTGTTTCATTTATTCCAGGCTGTGCCAGCGTCTCAGAGATTGGCCAACACCTGGTTCAGTTCTCAAAGCTGTGATGAGCCTCCTGCCATGCCCACCAAACAGCAGCAGCTCAAGCTGAGACCCCAGCCAGACCAAAAGATGAAAACGGAGGTGCAATAAGTGTCTGAAAAGGCCTTCTGGGAACTTCTGAAGAGATTAGGAAAGGCTCTGAGTTAGCAAAGAGCTTTTTTGAGACCAAGTATTCCTTAACAGTTCAGATAGTTGTTACTTGTTTAAATACATTTACTTTAAAATGGCTGTTCCACAGCATTACCTGTGCTGGGTCTTCCTCCAAAGTTCCGCTTTGTTGGATAGCCAGACATAGAAAATTATGTGCCTTGCTTTTTCCACTTGTCCTGTCAAGTCTCACTGCAACTCAATCCACACACCTCTCCTACTCTGGGACAGTAAGTGTTGTGGCTGCTATCTTCCATAGATTTGGCTTTTCCTGGATGTATTCATAACATACAGAAACAAGGTGCATCAGCTACCAGGCACGCCAGCTGCCCTTTGAAGGTGGGGGCAACTCTTTCCCGCTGCTTCTAAATGCAAAGCAATGAAAGAGTAGAGCTGAGAACCACTTCTGGAGCCAAGAGCCGGCTCTGAGTGGTGCAGACCCCCTGCCTCACCTTGCTTTGGAGCTGGCAGATACCCTGATATTCATTTCCCTGGAATGTGCAGGGGGAGCCGTGCGATCAAAAAACCTTCTGCATAAATCCTACTTTAAATTGCCCCAAAGGAGGCAGAAGGAGAAGCTGACCCTGTTAGCTCATTCTGTTTAGACTTTAATTTCTCTCAGAGATAACAGTGTCTGCAGTGATCTTCCAGAGGCCTTCACACAGAGGCCTTCCTCTCTGTTCCAGTAACAATAAACCTTGTCGGCAGACTGACAGCCTGACAGATAAGGCTTGGGAATTACACCACATCACACACGTTGATGGATTTCAAGGATGTACAAGAAGAGAATGAGACAACTGGGAGTGCTCAGTCCTGAGAAGGCTAAGGGCAGAGGGAGGGGGGATCGCATCACTGTCTTTTACTACTCATTTGGAGAAGATCCAGGCCAACTTCTTGGATGTGTGTAGTAAAAGGGTGAAAGGCAATGGGCACAGATTGCAATAAGGAAAATTCCAAGTAGAAATCAGTGGTGGAAAAAAAACCACTGTGAGGGCGGTCAGACACTGCAGCATAGGGTTTGTGAAACCTCCATCATTAGAGATATTCAGAGCTTGACTGCGCAAGGTCCAGAGCAACCTCTCTGATGCTGCTGTGAGAAGAGGTTGGGGCAGAGATCTCCCTTTAATCTCAGTTGTTATGGGATATCACAGAATCATAAAATAAGAGCTGCACATGAGATCTGTGCTCTGCCATACCCCTGTGCTGCCCTGATCAACTACATGGAGCTGCAGAGGCAGCACGAGTATCTCTGTGAAAGCCTGCAAAAAAGCATTTTCTGAGTGAAAAACAAAGATATTTGGTGAGTGAACTTGAAGTAAGAGGTCACAGGCTTCAATCAGGCTAAGAGTCCATTTAACAAGCTCAGTTTTTCCAAGTTGAAATTGAAAGTTTTTTATGATCTGGATTAGGCCTATGCCAATGCACACCAAAGTTTCATGCCCCCTTGTCTGCACCCTGTTCTGCTTTATGCACTCGATTGTTGTGAATATCTCTAATACACATTCAAGCAAGGTTAAATCTTACTGAAAAACTGTCCCTGAAGATTATAAACATGTGGGTTAAGGACTAATCAAGCCCTGCTGCTTCCCAGCATCCCTGGAGGATGGGACACAGAATCAGTCTCCTTACAAGGGTAGTTTATCTAGAAAATGGATCCAAATATAAACATATTTATTTGGCATATGATGCAAATTTCTCCAGCCTTTAAATATATGATTCACTCATCAATTGCACCTGAGGAAATAGAGTTCTTCCTAAAACTAATGGGAAAAGAAGACTAAAGGTTTGTTTCTACTTAATCACCCAACTTATGTGCTGTCTAATATAGCAAAGACTACTACGAGAAGGTCTTTTTGATCCTGAAGATAATGTCAGAAGCATTGACAATCACCTTCTCCCTTCTACTGGAAGAATTTTGGTACTACTGAAATAGGAGATATTTTCTTTGTCATATTTGAAGACACAGAAACACTGAGGCCTCTTAAGGTGGTTTTCTTCACACCTTGATTAAAGTGTCTTAAAACTGTTCCCCACTATGAGAAGTTGTATTTATTCAGAATCTGATGCAGGACAGTTGTCCAAAAGTTAATTATTTAAATCTTTTTCCCCCTTGTCAATGTATAATTAGAAGACAGGAAAATGTTTCCAGGAGGGAACAATGCCTCCCATCCTGAAAGGGCAGAAGTTTTCCTTGAGTAAATCTACATCTCAAAGTACAGCCTCTCTCCCAGAGCTGCCAGCATGTAGGTATTTTGAGCTGACATGTGTACACTGGCAAGAAACACATTAATTTTTCACATGAGAAGAAACATAGATTTTTTTTTTGTGACTTTTTGGTCACAATTAGTCTATATTTAGAAATCAAAAAGTCCAGTTAAATAATGAACATGCTTTTGCTTTTCTCTATTTCACTTCTTATCAGTCCGGGCAACAGGGTGGACTTCAGAAACCTCTTTCCTGAATTAAAATTCTTTCTGGGCAAAGAGCCCTGTTTTTCCTTTCTTAATTCTGGATAGCCTGATTGATAGCAAAATTATTTTACCTGATTCCATAATTAAACAGCATTACCCTCCATAAAAGTACATTTAATCCTATCTAAAACTTCCATGCCCTGCAAAGTTATTGCATATAATCATTCCAGTACCATGATACAGTTTTTTCCTGATGCTGCTGGGAATTTTCCCTTCACTAACTCTCTTTCTGGCTTCTCATCTCCACTGCGCTCCCTCCCAATCCCTTTTTCTCCTTGTGACAAGGCTAAGAAAACACATTCTGTAACACCTGCCAGTCATTGCCCCAAAGTATCTGTCACGGTAAGCACCAGTAAAGTCAGAGGAGCAACACCGTTCCTGGTCCAGCAATCTGGGACACAGCTGGGATGGGACACGGTGCATTGCACATATACTGAGCTATCCACTTAGCCCACGTATAGCACTTCTCCAACACACACCAAAATGTACAAGCTCTCATTTTTAAAATGACAGTCTTAGTCATGCAGCCCTTTCCACAGCAAAATATCAGATTGTGGCGGTTTTGTTTTATAACAAGGTCAAAGAGAAGGAAGACATCAACATAGTTAAAAAACATCTATGCCTTGACACAGAATGCAGAGTTGGTAAACTTTTCAGATGCTGCCTAATTATGTTTTAGTCTGAAAATCCCCTACCTGTGCAATAACTCTGAATTTCTTCAAGTTGTTGCTGGTGGTCAAGGGCCTGGTGGCCTTTGGCCTTCTTGTTCATTGGCACCATTCTGGGGTGTACAGCCCGTTCCAGCATCTGCCTGCATGTCCTTTGGGGAACACCAGAGCTAGTCTTGTCTGCACAGGAGGAGCTGTCATGACACCCAGCAACCCCACCAGCAATGTCAACGAGAAACACGAGGTGAAAATGTTGTCTCTAGGTGAGACTGCAGGAAGCACCAGCAGGTCTGAGCTGGAACTAAGTAAATTGCTGCTGTCTGAGCACTGACATTCACAAACAGCAGTTCAGATGAAGGCTGCTGTGTAGTGATGTATAAAATTCCTTCAAACTAAGCCAAGCATTTGTCCGAGTAGTACCTAAGAGGACAAAAGCACAGCAGCAATAAATCTCCCTACAGTCCCCTATGCGGTACTTGTATTCTCATATAAGCACTACCCCTGCTAAACTTGGTCGTTCTAATAGGCAAGCTTGGTGTATGAGAGTGTTTTCTATCCTAAGAGGCTCTGTGGTGTTGTCTGGTTTTATAATTCCTCTTTAAAGCATTTTATTTCCTTTCTAAAAGCAAAAAGGAAGCCCTGTTACAGAGAATGCCGCTTGCAGCAGCAGGCTTTGGCCAGTTATTTTTCCTTGCAAAGTGCACAAAATTAATTTGCAGCAGCTTCTGATAAGAACATACAGTGTCAAGGTCCTGACTGTGAAAAGCCAAGGAAAGAAGCACTGATAACAATTTTTTTTAAAGCTTTGTTGGGGCAAGGAATGGATTTTCAAGGACGGTGGGATTGAAACAGTTGCCTAAACTTTGTCATCTGTGTCAGCTAGAAACCTTTCTCCTCCAAAAGAATTGGTTTTCCTTTCCTCCTGTCGCGTGCAAGCCCAGTTTTGCTCTAAAATGTAACAATGTGGGGATGCTTCTTCTACAGCTTTTCTCCAGGGCTCTCTTTAATGAGTGAACAAAACCATGATAAAACAAAAAAAGGAGCTTAGCAGTTAGTGGCAGTAATGGAAACAAAGCATTTTTAGAGATCCATTCCAGCTGTGCCCCAAAATAGGGATCCCTTTCCCAGTGATTTCAGCCTAATTAATTGTGTTGCTGGACTACTCCTTTGAAACTTCCTTCTTGCTTAAGGCAGCTCCATATTTATCACCGTGCTTCAGCAGGGATGTTGGCCTATCCCTGTGTGTGAGAGAGAGAAAATACAGCTGCAGTCAGCGTGTCCTGACAGAGCCAGGAAGGCAGCACTGGCATTAGGAGCTTCAGGCTAATGCCTAAGCCCTGCCCTGGTCTCACACCACGAAACAGTTTTGCTGGAACTGGAGTGAAACCCCAGGGAGAAGCACCTGGGCATTCTCCCTGTGTGTTGGAGATATAAAGAAGCAATGACACAGATCACTGCAGAGGCACAAATAGCCTTACTTTAACTAGGTACGCTTGCACAAGACATTTCCAGAGGTGAATCTTTCCCTCCTGCAGCTTGAGTTTCACTTTGATGGTACATTAAACAATTTCATCACTTCAAATGCCTCTAGTATACTGAGCAAATACAAAATCCGAGGGGTTAGGTTTTGATCTTGCACAGAGAGACTGAGAAACCCATGTTATAATGGGGAAGCCCACTATCCAGAAAATATACAGCAGTACAGTCCACTCCTCAAACCACTCTAAATAGCATGTCCCGCTATTTACATTTAATTTTAATGCTCCCTACCTTCAATATTGGAACTGTATTACACAAGCAAGTGCAGCCACAGAGAATTATCAACAAGAGGGTTTATTCTCTGAGGATTTAGGGATGCAGGACCACATCTAGGCTCAGACCTGACTGCATGCAGAGCCTTCCTCTTTGGTGGGAGTGGTGTGGTGTGGAAGCATCACATTCTTTTGCAGCAAAGGAGACACTCAAGAGGGAGGGGAGCAAAATGACCGAGGTGGTGCTCTGCAGTATATAAATAAAGGCAAATCCTCCTCACAGTCTTCTGAGTGCTAGAAAGGTGGAACCAAGACTCGAGGCAGAGTTTTGTGGGGTTTGTTTGGCATTGAAGTTGATTTTGAGCATTTTCAGATTTGTTAATTTAATTAGTTTGTAATGATTTGTAAAAATTTTTTCTTTGCATGGAAAAAAATATGCAGACTACTTCTGAATAGGAATAGCTAGCAAAAGTTAGACATGTTTAAAAAACTCTTTGATGTAGGGATTAAAGTTTGTTTTTTCAGTAGTCTCTCCGTCTGGTAACACCCTTTGATTTGTAAAGACTCCAGAGGCTGATGTCATATGTTCATTCCCTCAGGCAGGAGGAGAACCAGCACGAGAACCACGCTCAAGAGACAGCGAGTTCACCACCGAAGAGCGACCCAGAGCGATGTCCCTGGCTGGGGTAAGCTGCCTGGTGACAGGAGCAGGAGGATTCCTTGGCCAGAGGATTGTGCGCTTGCTGCTGGAAGAACAGGAGGCACTGGCTGAGCTCCGACTGCTGGACAAAGCCTTCAGCGATGAAGCCCTCGGGAGATTTGGAAGTAAGTGCCATTTCCTGAGGACTATCTATTGCAGCTCTATATGTTACTGTCCCACGTGGGTAGCTTGGAAACTTTTACCTCTCATCCAAAACAGCTTTGCAGATAGAGGTTTTATCTCAAGGAGGCCTTGCTTTATCACTCCCTCTACCTCTAGCACAGAAATCAGATGTAAAATATAAAAACAAGAGTTTTTTTGTGAGGCCCTGAGGCTTCTATATACTGTTCATGCAGTAAACAGGCTGTCTTCAACTTGACTTCTATTACAACGAAACCCACAGAGCAAAATTAGTGCAAAAATCTCACAGTTTTCTTGGGGGAAAGGAAAATGCAAGCATTGCTATACCGAGTGGGAGGGCAGAGATATCCAGAGCATGCTGTGCTGGGCTCTGGTATGCCAGACTAGAAGGCAGTGACAAATTTGTGGGTGCAAATTGTAATGGTTTCCTTCAACCTGTGATTAATTTGGTTAATAATGGTTTTCTGGCTGAGAGCTGTGGTGAGGTATTTTGAAAACTGCTTTTGTTAATAACATTATTGCAGTTTCCTGTTTAAGCAAATGCTAAACACAGAACAGACGGGACCCATTTGCAAAGTGCAAGGCAGGACTCTGGCTTTGTAAATGGACTGGAGACAGCACAAGTGAGTGATGTCCCCAGTGTCAGAAACAGCCTGTGGCAGGGAAAGCAGTTCAGTGTTTTATTTTAAATGTTCTATTTATTGAGATACTGAGAACATCTATAAAAAGGCACATTGGGGGCCTGAATTCATTCAAGTTCTTAAGTCCTTACATTATATTTACTTAACGCTAACTTCCTCCATCACATCTTCACTGCAAGATTCCTCTTCCTCTATACAGGCACCTATAGGGGAACCCTTAAGGAATATCTCTGTATGATTTGCTAAAGAGCCTCAATCACTCTATAGAGCATTTAAGTGTCATCAATGCACCATAAACCTGGTACAAATTGCACAAGCCTTTATCATGGTTTTACATAACTCAATCTTCTTCCTCATTAGATCTGACTCAGCATTTCACTGAGGATTTCTAGACACCCCTGAGCCTTGCAGCAGCCCTTCCTGCTCTGGTTTCCAGAGAGTTTCCACAGAAACAAACCCAAAACCTGCAGCTACAGTAGAGGCTGAAGCAGCAGGAGTCTGTGTGTTTTAGCACTGATACAGCAGTGCAGAGGCATCTGCACTATTTTGGGCCAGGAGAGTTTTGTGGGGATACTGGGGCATCCTGGGGAGTGAAAACAATTGTTTATGAGGGCACAATCTTGGCTGAACTGCAGCAAAGGTTTTGATGTTTTATTTTTTGTTAATAGGCAAGCTCTATGCCCTCTTTCCTTATCCTCCCTTCTTCCTCCACTGAGCATGACCCACATCCCCCCTCTCCTATTCTTTTAATGTTCCTTCTGCCTATCTGAGCAGCACAAGAGGTAGGGAAAACTCAGTTGCAAAAGCATTTTTCTCCCCCATAAACAGGTAGTAGGGACCATAGGCTGACATTCCAGATGTGTTTAAACAGAATTGAACCCCTGCACTTTGACTGGCAACTCCTCTGTCTGTATCAGCCCTTGTGGCTACATCTCTTCTAGTGTCCTGCCAGTCCCTGTGCTCGGGACTACCTGGAATGTTTGCCTGCCATTCCCTTTCAAGCCCTTCTCTATCACAGTGTCTCCTATTCCAAGTGCGGGGCTGCTACAAAACCTGTGGGTGGGGCTAGAGTCTTCTGACCTGCATTATTTTTACTACAGGAGCTTTTACTTGCTAGCAGATGTTATCTGGATTTCTGGACCAGCCAGGAGCAGAGCAGAGTGGGATTTTTCCTCCCTAATCTCTTGAGCATCTTGCACTTGCAATGTCTTTGCAGAGTCAGGGCTGGGGGTAGTAAGACAGAAAAGTATGTGCAAGTCACAGGTCTTTGTGCCAGAAGGCACTCAGGGACACTCCTCTTTTGTCCAAACAACTTTCCTGCTGAGAGCTTGACCATCACACTCAGTCTGCATAGGACAGTGGCATTTGTGGTCTTCCACAACCGTAGGGAGTCTGAGATGATCCAGTCAATGCCGAGTGCTGTGAGCTGGAGTCTACCCAGTTACGTTGTGTGGTTGAGAATGAATGTCATGTTGAACACAGTACTTTGGTGCCTTGGGTTTCTTACCTCCCATCTCCACTTCAGGTTTATCTTTCTGCCTTTCCTGTGCTTCCACTTTTCTTTTTTTCCCCCACAATTCTTTTTGTTGTTGTTTACTATTGTATTGGCACTTCTGGAGAAATTAAAACTCCTAGGTTGTTCTCAAGTTCAGGGCAAATAGTCTGACTGTATTGCTGAGTCAAAAACTGCTCACAATGGGACACTGAATTTTACTGAGAAATCATTGCATTTT
The DNA here is from genome assembly GCA_013400735.1 of Pomatostomus ruficeps. Classification (NCBI taxonomy): domain Eukaryota; kingdom Metazoa; phylum Chordata; class Aves; order Passeriformes; family Timaliidae; genus Pomatostomus; species Pomatostomus ruficeps. Next base: position 30,487 of record VYZT01021737.1, read on the forward strand.
CAAGCAAAAACTACCCCAGAGCAAGCAGGGAGTTTACTTACAACTCAGAGGACACAGAAACCACTGGTAAGGAAGAAAAAGCTTTCCCAGTGAGTAGGTACTTTGTCATAATCACTTCATGCAGAAATGGAGAGCTGACTTGAATTTATTCTGTTCCTCCCCATCTGACCTACCCACATGTGTTATTTTGATGCCTGGGCAATGGTTTGTGTAGATGGACATCAAGTTTCTTTCTGCAGTCCACCTCAGGCTGAAACCACTGTCTGTCAGTCCTTTCTTCTTTTCTCTCTCTGCTTCCAAGCTCACCTGTAGTTTTCTCTTCACCCAGAGCAAAACAAGATCATTCTGCTGATTCCTGACATGCAGCTGATGCTGCTAAAGTGAGCAAGGCCCATATTGTACTTACCATGGCAACTTCTGCTGGCTAAAATGGAATAGAGGAGCAGATTTCCTGACTCATATCACACACACCAACCACAAGCCCAAACAAGGCACAAAGCAGCTAGACAGCAGATTTGTTGTGATCAGCTTTAAAAGGGACAGGCTTCTTCTGTACTTTTCCCAAAAGCTCTGATTTGTATGTGTAAAAACTTCCATTTTCCTGTCAGGGAATTGTGATCATTTTGAAGGGGTCACATGTCAGCATTTATGTTGTGAAAACTGCTTCTGTCTGTTCTTGGGATTATTGCAATCCCACAAAGCCTTATTCATGGAGAACACCAACCTAAGGGCAGTATAAAGACTAATATTTATTAGAGGAAATCTAACTACTAGGTGCTTAACAAAAAGCCCAGACCTAGTCTGACACTTTTGTATCCATGCAAGTAGAGGTCAGAGTGAACCTTCTGGAGGTGGAGTCCTAGGAAATTAATGCCGCCTGTAAAATAAAGGAGCAGAAGAGAGCATGAGGCAATGACTGTGCTGGGAGGGCAGTAACTCTAGATTTAGTAAGAATTTTGCAAATGTTTCATAAATCTTAAATCTCAGACCAACTGTCTGTGGTGGGAGGAAAAAAGCCCCTTAAGCCTGTTGCATCAGAATAGTTGTTAAATGGATACAGGGTTACATTCTAGCATGCTATAGAGAAAATGAGATAAAACCATTTTAAAATATATTCGCACTCAGTTCCATACCCCAACAGCTGTCTGTCAGTGTTTCATATTAAAGACATGGGATGAAAACCTGCCTGCTTTGGAGCTGATGATAAAGCACTAGGATACACAAGACTTCAGTCATGGCTGAAGCTAAAAGCTGTACAAATGAATCAGGTTCTTCTCTTGTCTAAAAGGGGCATTTGATTATGCTGGAAGCAGACAGAGGCTCTGCCTGTGCTGCAGGGTCCCTGCCCAGTAGCTGTGCCTGGGGAGCCATCTAGTGCAGCCACAGCAGAGGTCTCAGAGGACTTGCTGCAGGGACACCACCTCCTTACAAGCTGTGGGTCATGCTGAGAAAGTCCTCTCCTCTGCCATGGCATTGCTGCAGCCAGGCCAGCTGACTTCCCAGGAGAGGAGCATTGCCTTGGACTGTAAATTTTCCCAAGTGATCATCCCGTGCTGGCTCATTTGTTCATGTAGCTCTGGGCTGCATAAAGAATGCTTCTGCCCAGCATATCTTAGGGACGGATGGCTCTGAGACCTAGACCTCCACTGGGGTCACACACAGGAGCTGCTGTGGAGGGAGAGGGCTTAGAAAGCAGGATTTAATCAAGCCAGGGGTGAGGCAACTCAGGAGAACAGTCTTGAGAGTTCAGGTATGAATCAGAAAGACGTGCAGGCTAAAAATGACCCCACAGCACAGACACCGAAATGGAGCCAGAGCTGGAGTTTGAAGAGGCACTGTAAGTCCTGGCCAAGCGACAAGAAAAAGATATGTGAGAGCTGTATGTAATTTATGAGAAGAGCTGCAATACAGGCAAGGTAAAGGAGCAGAAAGTAGGTATGAACACATACCCGTGCTCACATGCTCTGGGTGGAGAGATCATTCATCACCTTGAAGACAGGAACATGCCGTGCCTGTTCAGTGCACTTGGGTTAACACATCTATAGCCAGCCAGTCACCAGAACAGGCACAGCTAAAGCTGCTTCTCTGTGAACTTTAAAACAGTCACAACTAAAGGAAGCTTGCTAGCAGTTGAAAAGATTTCTTTTTAAAAAATAAAATAGGAAGAAAACTGTTGAATATTGGCTCCAGATCTATGGTAGGTAAGGCAAAACTAACCTCCGTAGCATTGTAGTTAGCATTTGACTATAATAGAGTCATTGGGAAATGCTTTCTGTTTTGCAGCCTTAAAATATCCCTGCTGGTCCTGGACAGCCAGCACCTGCCAGGCAGGGTCAGCCCGTCACCACTCCTTCCAGTGCTCTTCTTAGGATGCCTGTAAAGTCTTGTGCTCTGTTTTCTGCTGCCCCTGCAGAGTTCAAGGGTAAGACTGAGGTGAAAATCCTGGAAGGGGACATCCGAGATGTGACATTCCTGCACCGTGCCTGCCAGGGGGTCTCCCTCGTCATCCACACGGCTTCCCTCATTGACACCCTGGGTCTCATCGAGAAGAAGCTGCTCTGGGAAGTCAATGTGACAGGTGAGCAGGTGGAGCACCTTTCTCAAACCCACGTCTACATCCTGATCACCGCCCGCACAGAACGGGAGTACCTGACCTGTCTTAGTTTCGAGCCGGGTTAACTGGGTTGTCCTGCACCTTGCACAGGCACACCTAAGGGTGCAAAGCCTCTGTATGAGCAGCCCCAAGCAGTTCTAGGCCTCTCCATACCCAGTCTTCCACTCCAGGGCAATCCAGGATCACTCACTCTTGTCAAGACTTAGGTATGCCCATCCTGAGATCTGCACAGGCTCTGCCTTCAGTGGTGATATTCATAAACCCTTGTTCAGTGGAACTTTCTGAAAGAAATTCAAATTCCAATTCTCACCTCAGAAACAGGTTCTTATTCTCCCTCCCCACATGGCATCCCTGCCTGTGTACATTTTTCAATTTTTACAAATACTGCAGACTTTGGCTGCAATTACAGGAATGTTGCATTGATAACATCCCAGAGCCTGTGGCTCTCCTTGCTCTTCTTTTTCTTCTTCCTTTTCTCCTTTTCCTTCCATTTGCCATTGAGTCTGTGTGTGCAAGAAGGCAGCTGAGAGGAGCAAGTGCTCTCCCACCTTGACCTTATAATTTAAAATTCCCCAGCGAACTCAGAGCTATGGGAAGGAGGGGTTTCAGTGACTCAGTGATGGGATCTCCACTTCTACTAAGGAACCTCAGTTCTTCATGAAAGATCAGCTGAAGGGGGAAGGTTTAGACTTAGGAATGGCCCAGGTAGCATCAGTTGCCAGGAAATTTAAATGTATTTCCATAAAGAACAACCTCACCCCTCATCTGTGATGCTGAAACCCTCAATGCCATTCAGAGGACTGGCACTGCCCAACCTGCATGCACACTGGCCTCCCTGCTTGTGTTGCTTCAACAGCTTGGAGGAGATTTGGGGAAGATGTTCTTATTTACATGAACAGCTCTCCCAGTTCTTTGTTCCTCTCTGTCACAGGCACAGGGCTCTCCACAGAAAAATAAGGAACATACCTGTACAGGCATCACTTTCACAACTATTGGCTACTCACCAGTGTTCAGAGGAAGAGAGAATTCTTGGTAGTCGAGTTGTTTCTTACATGTACCGTAAAACCAGTGGGATTGCATTTTAGTTGTTTAGCATGGCTCATTGCCTGTACCATTAGCTTCCAGACCCTTTCATTTCTGCTCAATCAAAGCCAAAATTATCTGTGATCAAAAAATAGAGCCCAGTGGGCAGCCTTTTAGGCCCCTGTCAGGAGGGAAGAGCAAAAAGGCAAGTTCCTGGAAACCTGTGCATTGGGTAATATGAAAATACATATGGTTGGTAGTTTAGAAAGAGGATTTGTAAAGCTCCCTCTTTATGACCATACTCCTGCTACAATCTGGTTTTTCACAGCAGAATGTGTTGCCTAAACACATTTTTCCATGGAGAAAAATAATAAAAACCCCAACAATTACCCCCCAAAAAATCAAACAAATATTAAAATGTCCCAAACCCAGGAAGCTCTTTAGCTCTGACTCCCTTTCCCCACCCTCCTGCCAAGAGTGTCTGCCTGTGGGTGAAGAAAGCCCACTGGGCCAGCGAGGGTTAGCTGATAACATTTGCTAGGATGAAATACCATCCACAGTCCTGCTCCCAGAGCCAACTGACCCCAAGGTCAGTCAGTGGATTCTGCTGTCCTCTCTTCCCTGTTTCCTTCCCTTTCCATTCTGGTGCTCTACTGGCTTTCTGACGAGCCAGGGCACTGCTCTGTACTCCATAGTCTTGCAGGATGAAAGTCTTGTTCTCCTAGAAAATAGAGCTTGTATAATATAAACATTTCAAGGAATCAGATGTGTATGTTCACAAACCAGGTCAGAAGTGAACAAGTTAAACTTGCCCTGATGCAGGGCTTTCCTCCATTGCCACACAATATCTCGGAGCAAAAATATCTTTTTAGGAAGGAAGGGAAGCAAAATTTTAAAAGTAAGGGAATTGAGAAAATAATTAATTATAATCTAAACAAAATAGATTCTGTGAACCAGATCCTCAGCCAGAAGGGTGAGCAAACCATGGAGACCCACTCATTGAATAAAGCATGTAATAATTTACTATATTACATGCTATATGAAAGATACTCAGATTCCCATTACTGTAGAAATCTTTCAATTTTTACAAAGAACTGTGATTTGCAAATAAATCCCATTTTATCTGGGTGAAATTCATCTTGAACAGATACCAACTGTCGAGATAATTTTATGTTTGCTTTTTTAAAAACCTGCTATCTTATTTGATTTTATGAAGCCCTTCTGCACTTTATTACTTTCCCTCATTTTCTAAACATTATTGACAGCAGGAATTAAGCTATTATTTTTAAACTAATACAATAAATTAATTTTTTTTTCCAGATGACCCTGGCTTGTATGTCATCTAAACACAGTGACTTGTATGAGCTCATTTTTCACATTATTTATTCCTGTCTGCGTAACTTTTTTCAGTGCACTTCCTTAATTTTTATGAAAGCCTCATCCAGATTTGTTTTCCATTTGTTTCAATTTCTTTATTTTTCTTGTTCAAGCTTGAAACGAGGAATTTTGGTGCCCTAACAATATTCAGTGCAATAATTCTTCCTATTTTTCACTCATTAATGAGTCCATATTTTGCTGCCAATATTCCTGGCTCCTCTGAACCTCTTTAATTCATTATATTCATTTCAGTCACACTAGTCTGATCTGCATTGTGCTGCCTTTAGTTGTTGCTGTAACAGACTGAGCAGACTTGGAAGATCATTTACATGCCTCATTGCCAGTGTTTGATTCTATCCCCTAGATTTTAGGCCACACTCTTCTGATAGCATATGACTCATTTGAGTTTAATGTTCCTTTGTCAAAGACGTTTCCAAATGTCTTTGAGCTGTGTCTTCTTTTCCAAAGTCAGTGGCCTTTTTACATTTAATTTCTCTCATTACATCATGCACAACAAATAAGGCAATTTCTGCCTCAAAGCTGGGTAGAAAAAGAAGATTCTAACTGCAACTATAACAACACAACTTATTGAAGTATTTATTTCCCCCTTCAGTGTGCTTTGCTAGTTTAACCTTCTTGGCTATTTGGAAGACTTTGAACAGCTCGTCTCTGCTGCCCCCAATGAAAGAATTACGATAGGATTTTAAAAGTAAGAAATCATGCACTACTGCAAGTAAAAGCCAGAATGTGCCAGAAAAGGAGGCATACAATACACGAGCATCACTTTTCTCACTGCACTTGATGATCTCTGGCTACATGATATCGTGCCTTGTTTTGGCACGCTTCTCTTCAAGCCCTTCTCTTTAGCCAATTGAATATTGGATAAACTTGCACTGGATGTGACTGATTTTGGAACAAACCTTCAGGTCCCATATTTATTCTGTCCCTGCTTAGCAAACCATCCAAAATCATCCTCAAACCTGCAAAACATGGGCTTCAGCCTAGAGAATGGATGATACCTAAGGGGAGGGGCAGCTTCTGAAGCTTCTCTGCCTTAAGCCAAGTCAATCCAACCAAGAGGCATGAGTCCCTGAATCTGTGGTCAATACCCATGCTAAATTAAGGAAGGGCAAAAATTTGATTCTTGGCATAAAAAAACCCCACAGCATGCAATTAGGACCAAATGTTCACCCTCGTTTAACTCTGGAAGATGCTCTGATACTACTTAAATATATATTCAGAGCAGGTTCAGTGTCATTGACTATACTGCCCAGTTCAGGACAGGATTCTTACAGCTGCAGGGAGGGAGATCTGGCTAAGCTCAGGCCAGAGATGTTGTTTCTGCTCTGAAAAGCCCACTTTTTCCTGGCTAGGAAGTTCTAGGCTGACTAGCAGGTTTGTTTTTTGAAGGTACTCAGCTGCTGCTGGAGGCATGCATCCGCTGTAATGTCCAGCACTTCATATACACCAGCACCATAGAAGTGACAGGCCCAAACTGCAAAGGGGACCCCATCTTTAATGGTGATGAAGATACAGCGTATGAGAGCACATCAAAATTTCCTTATGCCCAAAGCAAGAGACTGGCAGAGGATTCTGTGCTGAAAGCAGATGGCCAGGTGCTGAAAGATGGTGGCACGCTGATGACTTGTGCCCTGAGATCCATGTACATTTTTGGGGAAGGGTGCCCATTTCTCCAAGGCCATCTGGACAAGTGCCTGCTGAACAAGAACATCTACCTGCGCTTCTCCAGGAAGGAGGCGCTGGTGAACCCCGTGTACGTGGGGAACATCGCCTGGGCACACGTGCAGGCAGCCAAGGCCCTCAGCATCCCCCAGAAAGCCAAGCGCATCCGGGGCAAGTTCTACTACATCTCAGATGACACTCCTCACATGAGCTACGCAGATCTGAATTACGAGCTGACCAAGGACCTGGGGTTTGGAATCGAGCCCCAGCTGCCCATGCCCCTGACAGCGCTGTATTACTTCTCGCTGCTGCTGGAGATCGTGAGCTTCCTGCTCCGGCCCTTTGTCAGATATGTCCCCTCCACCAACCGGCACCTGGTCACGCTGCTGAACACCCCCTTCACCTTTTCCTATAGAAAAGCACAGCAGGATTTTGGCTATGTGCCCCGCTACACGTGGGAAGAGGCCAAGCAGAGCACTGGTGAGTGGATTGCCTCCGTGATCCCCCAGAGAAGGCTGTACCTGCAAAGCAGCACTGCCTAAGCCTGAAGAGGAGCTGATACCCAGCTAAGCAAGCAGGGCCTTGAGCCAGAGGGGAGCTGGGTGAGCAGCAGCAGCAGATCACTACAAAGCATTTAAATGAATACTTTGTGTAACAGACCACTGACACCCCCTGCCCCCTCAACCTCAGAATAAATAAAAGTGAAATGTTTGTTTGTTTGTTGAGTACAGCCTGACGAGGGTAACTGTACTGCACAGTCCACACCCACTTTTACATCTTTGCAGCACAAAGACTCATTTTAGAAGGACTCCACAGAGTCCACGCCATCTCTAAGGCTTTTGTAAAATAGTACTAGAAGTACAATTACACTTTACAAATATGCCCCACTCAGCTACACCCCATTCACTCAGCACTTGCCAACCTCACCAAACATGCAGGAGGCAGAAGCCACCTGATGGCAAAAGCTGCAACAAATCTTGTTCACTTTTTCAGGGGTGTTGTGCAGCTTCATGTGCTGTTCACCCAAAATCAAATTTGAACACTGTAAGCATTATGAAATCAAAAGTACAATGTAAGTGCAATACAGTTTTAGTTAGGACAGTGTGTGGAGGGACAGAAGGGACAGATTTGGTCAGGTGACTACTTTATACACTCTCATTTTCCTAATGACCAAATTTTTGCAATAAATCTGGTGGGTGTCCAGCAGAACAACTTCAACAAAATGAAAGGGAGAAAAATCCTGCGGGACAGCCTTGGTCACTGAAGGGTTTCCACTGCAGAGTCAGGGTATTTGTGAACACTGAGGAAAAATAAACAGTGCTGGAAAAAATCGTGCTCCTACCACGTTTCAGCTGGGAACAAAGGCTAACTTTAGCTGATAGGTACACATGTGCTGCCCGTGTGCTTCTCTGATGGCCACATGAGCTTCTGCAGAATGTGTAACTTGACTTTTGAGCAAAAACACAGATCTTGTCTGAACAAACAGATGTGATCTAGTGTTTGTTTCTTAAACATACATCTCACTTGCTGAAAACAACTCTAAAAGATGGGAATTTCTCTGTTCTGTTTTGGATAGTGTGAACAGAAACATTTTACCTGACTCAGTACTAATGTAAATAAATCACATTTCCAGGGATGCTGACGGCTTGAAGTCTGTGCTGAGTTTAATTATTCAGTGCCCTAGACATTAGATAGTCTCGGTGCAAATATGTGCTTTGGTAACATCTTTGGATAACTACGTAAGATCTGAAGTAGAATACCAGACTCCTGAACTTCCAGGAATATTCTGGGGACACAGACCCTCCAGAAGGGTATGGGTTTTGGTTTCCACCTCCTTGTGAGAAGATTATTAATTCCTCCCTCTCTTCAGATGGGTGATGATTCACCTTTTCTGCAATGGTGACATTACCAAACATCCTGAAGGAACACTTCCTCTCCTTCTCAGTCAGGGTGACTTCCCAGAGAGGTTTGGGAAGAGAAGGAAGGGACACAACCACTTTGGGTGCTGCTGGTTTAGGCCCTAGCAGGACATCAGCTGGTCCTGTCAGGCCTCTCCTCTCCCTGCAGCTGGGACACTGCACTTCAGGTGACTGTGCTTCCTTCCCCTCCATCCCCTCCCATGGACATTGCTCCTCTTCCCTCCCCTGCACGCACACTCTTATTTTATTTATTCTGCTCTCTGCACATCCTTAGAAAACCAAAAATGTGTTTAACACAGTAACACCCCTAGTTTTTCTAGGCTAGTGATATTTCATCCTAACGCTCAGCAAGTACCAAGCAGGGGGTGCAGCCATGGCTGCTCTGTCACAAGTAGGAGTAGGAAGGGCAATCCCAGCACAGGGAAATGGAGCAGGAGAGGAAGGGGGAGAACAACAGCAGCAAAGCCACTATTTAATAGGGGAAGACGCTTAACACATCAAAGGGCTGGGATACTAAAACACGTACCAGAAAACTGGGACATCTTTCCACCGGTTTAACAGAGGTCCTAAAATATCCAGAGATGCTGACAGAGAGAATAAAGGACAATTTTTCTTCCACAGTTCAGTAACTTGTTTCCCGAGTGCAAGCTCCCATTGCCAGAGCTTTCCTTGCCATTTTTGCCTTCTCAGGAAGACAGTGGGATCTTTTAATCTCTCCAAGAGCCTTGCTCCCAACAATCAGATTTCTAAGTACAAAATTCCCCTTTTGTTGAACTTCCTCCCTGTGTCTTGCTAGCACATCTCTTACTTCAATCCCCATGACAAGCCATTCCTGCTGACAGGAAGCTTATTGCCCACTTCTCTCCCTCCCCAAGCACCCTTGGGTTGGTGTCTGTGTTTCTGTGTTGTCTTTTGCTTCAGGCGGTTGCCCAAAATAGTGGAGTGCCTGCAAGAAAACATCTTGGAAACTGAAGAGAGTGGCTACCTGAACACATTTTCCTGCTGCTCAGCAGGCACCGGCGCTGGGCCTGCTTTTACTCAATAACAAACATAAGCCAATAAAGATATTCCAAGGATACCAAGAGGGAGAGCAGGCACAGTTACTGCAGAGGGTTGATTTGCTGCAAGTTTGCACTCCAGCCTACTTTGCAGTAGTTTGTTTCTATACTCTTGGCAGGTTAGCAAAATGGCTGCAAAATCTACCTGATCACTATGAGCCTTATTGTTTTTAATTCAGCTGACCAGTACCATTCCTCTGATTTAATTAGTTTGTCTGGCAATCAGCAAAGCAAACTATTGGTTATCAATGAAGCTCCACTGTCAACAGGATCACAGTCAGTAAGAAGAACTTTATTTATGTATACACAATGGAAAAGCAAAAAACCCACAAAACATTAAGGCTGCTTTGCTGGAAAGGTGTTTATTTATCCTTCAGACATGCAGGAAAGGAAGAAATAGTAAATACATATCAGTGATACTTACATGCTACAGGAAAATTAATGACTTCTGATTCCAGCACATACAAAAACCTACATTTATAAAAACCACCGTATGCTGTTAAATATTTTGTCACTCGAGAGGAGCAGACTTTTGCTTGCTAAAATGGACCAGGAACTATAATAATACACATTTTTCAATAGATTTAGGAATAATGACAAAGCTCCAGATGAACAGAAGCAAAAGTGATTATCATGTCAATACCAGAAATCCATGCCTGGAATTGGTATCATTAATATAGGATACAGTCAATGGAGGACAGCTGGATAGTTAATGCCAATGAGCATGTTTTTGTGAAAAATCCATTTTATCAGACAAGCATGACGCATTCTGAGTGCGTTGCAGACTTCAAATAATGATAAAAGTTTTTTTATGTTACAAAGTTAAATGAATTAATACAGACTTAATTATAAGAATCACAAAATTAATGCTAACTTTCTCAATTATGAGCTTTAAATCAAAATTGTATTTTAATTTTTTTTAAAGCTTTGGCTCAATTCGTAGGCTTTGTGCAGAATCACAATGTGAAACATTATGTACAGCCCCTGTTATGTAGAAAAATATAAGTAACAATTGTTTCTTGGCCTGAAAAATCTGTCAGTTATAAATATAGATATAATATAGCGGCTGTAAAGCTAATTTGGGAAGTGGGAGTACAGTCGGGTACATTCCAGAAGACCAATTTCACCACTCCTTGTCATGACCCCTGTATTCCCATGTAACACTCTTCTCCATCCTGAAAGCTCTCCATCTGCACCTCCACCTCAGTTAAAAAACCACTGGATAACTGGAATTCATGCATGGCTGTGCAATGGATTTCTTACTCAGACCAACGCTTGCTATTTCTAGGCATTCCTCATTCACATAACTAAACTTGTCACATTTCTTAAATAAGATGTGTCTCTCCAGTGCTGGCAGCAAGCACTGAATATCAAGTAGTTAAGGACTAATCTGCAAAAGGGAAAAGAACATTAATCAAAAATAAAGATTTATTAAATCTCCAGCTTGATCCTATAACAGGTGCCACTCAAAATGCTTAACATGCATTGTAGAAGACCGCTGAGACAAAGAAAGATTGGGGATTTTTGCTGCCTAAAATGTGGAAGGACAGTCTAGAAAGTTAAAAGAAAACAAAATACATGAGGGTAAAAATTGTTTTGAAGGTACTTATATACTCTGTAATCATCTCATCCTTTCATATTTTTTTGTAAAAAAGTTTACAGGAATGAAGCATCTTCAGTTTCTCTATTTTCTTTTTCAAATATTCTTGCACCTCAGATTTTTCAATGCACTGATTTCATCCAAAGCTAGATATATATTTTTCTGATAATCCCACGTGCAACTTCAGGTATATATCTAGCTTTTAATTAATCTAGACCAAAAACACACTGGATTTTATTACATGCACCTGGGCTTTCTACATGCTTTATTTGCAAGTGCTGATGACATAAGGAGTGCTGCACACTCACCACTAAGTCCAAGAAAGTTCAGGGCAGGCTGCTTTTGGTCCGTCTTGCAAATGATGTCTCTTGCCTACAGGGCTCTTGAAATAAACTCTGGCACACAGGTACTGCTGCAGCAAGGGTCTCTCTGGCCAGCCACAGGGAATAATCAAGAGGTGAAAACTGTTTGACCCTGATCATGGCATGGTGAGTTTTGCCTGTACAAAGGGGTTGAGGTGGCCGTTCTGCAGTACTTTTCCTGCTTCTAGGGACCTTCCCTCAGCCCTCTTAAATGTACTAATTATGTATTTTCAGGGAGGAAGTAGTTGCTTTTACAATGATCTCGTTTAATTTGAATTCTGCTCCCTGCATTGCTATAAGTGACGGAAAGGAATCAGGAAAACTTCACAGCAGGAGCTTGATCCCCTCTTGCAACAAGCACTGTGATCGACTGCAAACTGACCGGGTCCTCTTGCAGGATGCAGACCCGGCTGGAATTTCCTGCCCCTGGCTGTACTGTCAGTGTCTCTGTGCCTGGTCTTGGGCTGTGGGAGCAGCCGGGAGCTGTGGAAGCCCTGCTGGACGTCAGGGTGCTGGTGGCAGAGGGCAAAGCTCCCTGCTGTTCTGGAAAGGCTCGTGGGAAGCGGCCACGGACACATCTGGGAGAGGTCCCAGGGTAAGGACCATGTCCGCACTCGGATCTCACCACCCTTCACGGGCAAGGGATGTCCTGGAGCGGCCGCTGGGTGGGGTGAGTGCAGTGAGAAGCTGGGACTTTTCCCGTGCGTCCCCTCCCCGGCGCTCCTGGGCGAGGACACAGCGGGCAGAGCGGAATCGGAGCCTAGGATCAGGACTTGCTACTCGGTGACACCCTTTGCTTGGAAAGTAAGGAGTGTACGATCAGCTGCTCGATAGGATCGATGCTTTGCTTCACAGAGTTTAAATCTGCTGGCTCTGTTGGTCTGTGCCTCTTACCGCCACAAGATGGTATCTTCAGCGATGGTTTCCCCTCGCTTGCTCTGCAAAGCCCAACTTAATATTCTGACTGCGGAGTTTCTGTCTTCACAAAGTCTGCACTTTTATCACAGAAAAACACAGTGCAAGGTTGCTGGTGTGGGCTGCCTGCTGCTGGGTACGCGGGATCCAGACGAACAGAGACAAATGATCAACCCTGATACATCACTGAAGTAAGTATTCATCCCACCTCCTCTCCTGCCAACATTCCTGGGTGCTTTGCAACCCAAGACAACTCCTCCTCTTACAAGTAAAAATTTCACAGTGTCACTTTAAGGGAATGACTTGATACATGTATTTCAAGAAAAGGTCTCAGGTTCATCCTCTGAACACTGCTCCAGTGGGAGTGATGCCATGCTTAGCTGTGACAACACGAGAACTACAGCACCGCTGAGATAGTGTCTGGAAGAAGCTCCTGAAACCTGAGTGTCACTGTCTAGCTTTTTGTTCCTGCCTGAGAACAAATTGGTTAATACACTGGAAGTCTGCCGGGTCTCTCTGTACAAGCAGATAAGTAGCACAGGATTAAAAAAATCCCCCAAGTTTCTCCCTTCTTTCCTCCCTCCAGCACTCCTGCAGCAAGTGGTGGAAGAACCACTGGTGATAGAGTCAAGGTCAAGTGTAGGAATCCCATTCATTATTCACTTTGGTGTGGAAAAATTATCCTGTCCCTATAAAGATCAGTGCAAGAATCCAAAAGTAATTGTGGGACTCACATTTATATCACAGGAACATTTTACTTGGATGTCCCGGTTTTGAGTGTTGTGTTTTGTACGTGGTTACTGTGAGCCATCTCACTAAAACCAGGTTGTTGCCAACTGTTTGAACCACAGCAGTCAACAGGATAAATTGCCTAGTATGTCTACAGAATGAAGATCCATGTCTGCTTCACATTCTAGTTGTAAAAAATTTTGTTTTCCAAAAAGAAAGTTGCCCTTACTTAAGCATATGTAGCAATACTCAGGGTGAGCTTAATACAGGAATGCCCACTCTTGATCATTTCATGATGCTGGAACTTCTGCCAGATTGGGAGATAAGCCAAGTTTTCTTTTTCCTTTATTTCTAAGGGTGGTTTTCATCATTCTGAAAGAAAAGGCCAGAGCTTGGAAATATTAAACTATGAGTGACCCAAAGACTCGAGATTTAAAAAAATCCCACAACTGCAGACATGGAAAAAGATCCTCAAACTTATTATTTAGAAGCATAATTCCTGCAGCCTGACTCATCAGTTTTTGAAAAATCAGTTTTGTCAAGTAGCTAAAAGTACAGTCTTTTCTCAACAGGAGCCAGTTAAAATGTCATGGTGCCTGCAGAGGTTACAGACCCTCTGCAGCAGGCGATATTTTTCCCTCCAGGAAGAAGGCTCCTCACAATCACAGTTCATGTCTCACATCACAAATTCATTTTCATCCTTTGTATTGATTTTCTGATCTGTTCAGGGCAGACTGCTGTGGCCCCTGTGCTTGGCTGGCTCTGCTCAGCCTTGCTGACTCCTCAAAGAGGGAATTTTGCACATCCTGGAGAGTTACACACACAGAAGCGGCAAAGGCTGTTCAGCATTTGGGAGACACTGCGAGTGTCTGACATCTGAACCTTCATGTTCAAATGTCACCATTCTGGAAGTCAGTCTGATATTATTATTGAAAACAAATCATGACTTTCAGATTCTGAGCTGACCAGCACCAGAGCACACCCAGCCACACCCTTGCCCTTTCCCAACAGCACGAGCTGCCAAGATGTTTCTGCTGCAGGGGTAAAAAAAGAACGCGGGCAGAGCATCTTCCTGATGCAGCTAACAAGCATCTGGCACTGAACATAACCTGTTCAGAGGGAACATCTCCAGGGCTACACACTGTGTTCTGTGAAGGGCTGGATGTGCTTTACTCTTAGACTTCTATTAAGAAATAGCATGAGCAGGATCTGGAGGAATTTTGAGGCAGTATAGTGAAAGGTTTTCCTAGGGTACGCACTTGAAAAAGCAGCATTTGTGTATTATTTAAGCTAATAAAAAAACCAATGTAACGATGTCACCTGGATGTGGCAGTGAATTTTCCACTGTTGTCACGGAACTCATCAAAGCCTGCTTCACAGTGAAGCAATTAACTCCACAAGTTGGTGGCTGGTGTGTATTCAAAGATCTGGAGGATTCTATTCCTGTGGAAAATTTCCAGTTCAGTTGCAAAATATCTAATGAGAACCTGAAAACCTAACCTTGCTGTGATACAAGTAGAAGTATAGTGTGGGAGCTTGGCATGAGGTTTTAGCAGATTATAGTACTGGTTTGACATAAATGGTTGCTCGCGTTACACTGATTCTAAGATTTGAGCACACTAACAGCAATAATCTATGGATTCTTTGAAATTACGTGCCTGGCTAAAGTGTACAAAATGCATGGCCACATACCAGTACAGAGCTAAAAGAACACTTGCAGAAGTGCCAGAAAACTGTCAGGGAAATCCCTTGATGTGAACATTAATTAGTGTAGAAATAGTCCACAGGCATAAAGCACCTCAAGTAATAATGGGATGTGTACCCATACAAAGGACAAGATGAGCCATATAGAACTGGGGGCAAAAGGAATTTAAATACATGCAACAGACAGTATCTCCAGAGATTCTCTCCTGAGGGTACTGATGATCTTAATTTATTTTGCTGTGTAAGAATCATTGCACAAAGGACTTTTTTTGTGGACTGTACCACTCTTCTGTTTTAATACCATATTCTTAGTCTTTAGCTCAAAAGAGCTTGATGTCCTTATGTTGTTAACACTGTGCTCCAACACACTGCAATCTGTTTCTGATTTCTCCACAGCAAATCCGGTGGTGAAAGGTCACTGGATAACCATGTTAGAAAACTTAATAGGGAGTATTTTGGTGAATTTCTATTCATCATTACTCAAACAGCATAGTAAATGTGAATGAATTACTCCCAACCATGTAGTTAGGAAAGGCTTTTTACTTCCTGATTCAATGGTATTTTACACTTGCCCTGCCCTAAAACCAGATAACAGAACAAAGGAAAAAGCTTTTATAAATTCAACCCTAGACTCAGAGATCCCACAGGAGCTCTGGAATGCAGGACAGGAAAGGACCTCCGTTCAGGTACATGAAGCTGCAGGCAAGCACAAAACATCATCCTTTTATTCAGCAGATAAACATGCTTTCTACTTCTAGGACCTCACTGTCAGAAACAAATCAAGCATTGCAGGTATCAGTCTGTGTGCGGCGTTTTTGTCAGGTTTGTCCTCTGGGAAACACAGCTCTTTTCTCTCCCAGGCTGACCAACCACTTGATGTGTTGTGGAGAGCAGTTATCCCCTGTGTCAGCCTTCCACTTTGCCAGGCTGAACTCTTCTCACCTCTCCTGACGCCAGCTCTCCACTCCCTGGTAAGCCTCAGTACTCCTGTCTCCACTGAGACAAGCCCTCCTAAATACAGGTGACCAGAACCACACACCACATCTCAGATGTGTTCACCCATCTCTGCACTGACAGGCTTTTTGTTTCATCAGAAACACCGTCTCAGTGCATGGATGCTTTGCCAGCACCATGAGGCCCCCTGGCAGAGCCTGCTCTGCTCCCTGACAGCCGCTATTGATTCAATAAGTGACTGGACTGATTCCAAAGAACAGCCCCCCCTCCATGGATGTCAAGGCCTATTAAATACCAAGATAACCACCTATGGCTCAGGAAGCTGCAGATCACTTCAGGATATATTTGTGAAGTATCAAAATTCACTTTCCTGCTTTTCTGTTGGAATTTACTCTTGATCAGAGTTGAGTCAAGACACAAGGTCAGACAGACTTTAGTTTTGACTCAGCAAAACCATTCTTTTATTTCCACTTGCTTTTTTCACCCTGCATTGGTGATCCATGTATTATGGCTGACTATATGTTCCATTTTTTCTGTTACCAATTTCAGATTGACAACACCCCAGCTTACAGTGAAAGGTTTTGTTCCTAGTTCCCAGAGGAACAAGTTTGCATTTCGACTTTTTAAAGTTCTTTTGTCTTCCACTGTTTCATGCCTCAGCATTATCGGATCCTTCATTCTCTGTATTGACAATTCCTTCTAGTTTTTTCTACAAACAAATTCTTCTTACCATTACAGAGATGTAATACCTGTTGCCTGTGACTACTTGTGCAATGGAAACCATCCAAGAAAGCAAACAGTGACATTGTTGGTACACACGGACACACAGTGCTTTTTCCTTCCTCCCTAAATTCTTCCCTGAATTTTTACCTGCAAGTGAGTTTGGCTTACTTTACTGCTCTTTCTCAAACCTTTTCACATGGGAGTTGGCTCAGCCTGAAATATTGTCAAAAAGACTCTTGCTCTTCACATTAAGGAAAAAAAAAGCACACCATCACCAGCCTTCACACATCCCACATGTGAACCAGCACAGATAGAGTAATGCTTCCTTTCCAAAGCCCACAGAAAGCCTATGACTTTGCACTGAGAGAAGCCAGGTCTCAGAGCTACAAGACAAAGACTAAAAATATCCCATTAAAGGATTAATTTCAGGATTTTTAAATACAGCTAATTAATATGCATAGGAAAGGCACATGGTCTCCAGGAAGGAGCACACACAATCACAGTCTGCAAGGGAAGGGAGGGGGGGGGGCGGGGGACATGCAGGCAGAGTGGCAACGGAGAGATAAAAGAGGATATTCCCTATATATATCCCTTGGGCAGAGAACATGCAAAAGAAAGTCTGTTTCAGACATGATGGAAGCAGAGGGGTGAAGCACTTCACTGCTGAACAGGCAGAGACAATGCAGTGCAATCACAAAGGACAGGACACGCTTTGATACTCCAAGTGAATTCCAGTGAGGTGGCTCGGGGGACACCACAGGGAGATCGGTAGATGCAAAAGCTGCTGCTTTGGAAGAAGCTGGGCGCAGCATGAACGTGCCCATGCAAAATGCTAGGGAGCAACAGCTGGATGAAAAACTGGATCTCAAGGTGGATAGCATGGCAGTACAGCAGGGACCTTGTGTTGCACTCAGTTACAGCACTTTGGAAGCAATTTCCTCTTAGGATCATTACATCCTGAGATTGAAGCACGCTGGGAAGGTTGGGCATTGGATATAAAGCACTGAAACAGGACGTGGCACACCATGAAAACAAGGTCCCACGTATGAGCAACACAGGTGACGTCAGACAGAAAGGATTAGCCACAGTTAACATGAATCACAAGGCAAATCTGGTTATTCACAGGCTGTGCTGCAAAAAACAGCTATAGCAGCAGTTCCAGAGAATTTCAAGGAGCAGGGGGAAACAAGCTCAGCTGAAGCCATTTCCTCATACCAATTTCCCTGTGAATAACACTTAAACAAACTTTTTTCATTTCATAGGCAGCAGAGGAATGGACAGACTTTATTATTGCCCAATTCATTGGCTACTTATGTCTCAAGAAAAGCTGGGGGTTTAACCGGGTGGCTTAAGAAATTTATTTAGTACCACTGCTTGCCTGCCTGTCCCTTTACCCTCATTTGAAAGGATCTCTGAACCTTTTAGCCACTTTCACACAATTTGACAAATGGGGAGAAATCTCAAACTTTTGTGAGGTTTGGTGGCTTTCACAATGGCACATAGGAACAGCATCAAACTGTTGTGGCTGTGGCTGCATCTTGAGAACAATCTGAGCACTACAGAGACCTGCTGAAAGCAAGTACGGGGTACAGGGGTTTAATTTGCAATGGGGGCTCTTGATACACGTTTAAGTTGAAAAAGTCCTTAGCAGAGCTGCAGGGGAAAGAAAAGTTGCAGCACCACCAAGACTTTGGAACAGGATCAGCTTCACAGTCCAGTGCTACAGGAGGCCAAGGACAAAACCCACACCCTTTTCACTTAAAGACATTCTTTATTCAATCTTTTTTATATACAATATTATTTTTTAATCTGTAAAAAGTACATATGCAGGATTCCAGGTCAGAGGCAGAAGGTTTCCACATCAGAAGATAGACTTTTGCCCTTTTATTATTTTGGAGGAAAAAATAATCTGTCAGGTTTTAGACAAAGCAAGAATAAAGGCAGAATGCAAATCCAACTTCCACCAAGCAATTAGGATTAAAGGCAACAATTCAGGTCAGGCTGTCTCCTCTGACTTTAGTGGTTCCCAACTTTCCTGGGCAATTACAGAGCAGTTTGTTAGAAGGTGCTGACAGCTGAAGCAGCTCGTGCTTATCATCTCTGCTACAGTTGTATGCACACAACTTGCAAAAAAGCCTGGGCTTCCTCCTTGTACGGCCACTCAAACTCTTGAGTCAGAAGACTGTTTCTCAAAATTCAGGGAGTGAAAGAGGGATGTCTTACTCAGGGTAAACCAATCTCCCAACTACAGTACAGATCAAGAGCTTGCTTTCATTTTTCTCTGGTATCAAGAAGCCTGTTTCTTATTTGTCCCCTTAAAAACATGGATTAGGCTTACTGGTGCAAATATCAGGCTCAATTTTCTAAAAGCCTGTTCTTAGAGCCCTTAAAATGTGGACTGCCTCACCATCTTCTGTGGGTGCCATCACACTTTTGATTCTTTCAGTGTTAATGCCATCAACCTCTCCTCTGTTTCCGCTGAGGAGAGCCACGTTATGGAAGGTCTGGAATGGCATTTTCCCAGAGACAGAAGAGGGGATCATAAATGACAGCCCAATGGGGCTTCGCTTAGGGGGCGCACTTCTAACCTTAAAGGATGGTATTACAGGGAGTGTCTAATTATTGTCACTTCTCAGAACCCAGGTAACATTCAAATCTTGTAAAATACTGGGTGGGAATATGTCAGTGTTTGGGAGCTAGAACACAGTGATCCACAAATTTGGAACAGGGAGCTGAAGGAACAGCAAAGGTGTGACTGGCACATGGAACTACTTGCTTTTCCTTCTACTCAAGGGCACTTGCTATTTTCTATACTTTTTTTGAACATTCAGTTTTAAGGACTGTATTGTGCAGCAAAATTAACACTCAGAATATGCTTCAAGGATTTTATTTAGAGGACAAAGCTAAGAACTTGACTTCTTGACTGCAGGACACACACAACCCAAGGGTTGTTAATGGAAGCTGCAGAAATCTGGCCTCTTTGAAAAGGCAAGCTCTAACTGTTAGAAAAAAATTTACTGCTGGCAGATCCTGACCAACAGGCAAATTTGAGGCTTGGATTAGGAAAAGAACCATACGTCCTTGTTTTGACTGCATGCAAACAGGAAATAGACAACTCTGGGATTTCCAGGCTCTTGCCCAAATCCAGTGTGCCAAAAATGTACATAATTTTCTGATTTTTATTTCATTCTGTAAAGGTAGAGGGTATTGTAGAAATTGTAAAATGGGACAGCTACCTAAAGAAAATGAGGATTGTTTTGTTAGAGAGTACAGTGCAAGACTCAGAAACAGCTAGGACTAAAAAGTCATTTTTGTGCTTAAATTTACACTCTTATCTTCAAGAAAGTAAGACAGCAGCAACAGAATGAAAATGGCAATATTCTACTGTACCTTATGTACCCAGACAGAAAACAGTCTGAACTTTGGGTTGCACACATGTAATTTTGCAGACCAGAACCTACTTTTCTGTGAAGGACTCATAACGGGGGCACATCACTTCAGTCAGAAGTTTCAGTATCTGTGGTACGTGGTAATTAAGCACATACCTCGCCCAGAACCCACTCCAAACTCTGCTTGATCTAGGAAATCTCAGGATGAAATTTATGAAAGACACAGCAATTAGTCCTTAAAATGTATTATTTTTGATAGATTCTGCACATCATTAGCTTCTGGAGGAAAAGGATAGTTGGTGTTTTAAAGAGTGATGGAGTATAAACTGACTGTTGTTGGGGTAACTGGAAAATGAGAAACGAGTGTCCTTTATTTGGTACCTGCTGCTTATCTACACAAAGAAGAAATAGCAGTACTGTACATCTGCTTTGAGAAAAACACCATCCCATAACATGAAATGGCTTAGTCCTCAATTCAGGCATTCTTGTGGCAGTAAGTTAACCCAGTGTGGTTCATGGAGAAGTTAAATTTGAAGGGCTTCTCTTTAATTCACAAGAGGGGAATGGAGGAGGAGTAGCAATGATAAGAGGTTTGCTGTTTCTGGGACTCTAGAATTCTGTCCTTGACCCTTCTCTGAACAGACTGGCAGCCATTCTACATCTGCATTTATCAGGACATGTACGGGGATGGATGTATGGGACACAAAGTGCTTTTATTATTTTTTCCCCTTTCTTTTCTTTTTTTTTTTTTTTTTTCTAAACAGAAGAGTCTGCTTTTCATCTTTCTCCTTTATACCCAGACAGATTTAGGAGAATAAGGCAATCAAGTGCAGTTTTAAACCAATAATGGTTCTCATAGGACAAGAAAAACAATTTGAAAACACAACATATCTGAACTTGCAAAAATGAAAAATTACTAGTTCTTCTGTAAGTCACTGAATAATAATTAGAAAAATAAATGAATGTGGGGCCAGTAAGAAGAATCCATTTACTAAGCTACTTCTAATTTTAAATAAACAATTACTGGAATCAGTATTACTTACTATACCAATTGCTT
>VYZT01021740.1:0-13155 GCA_013400735.1 Pomatostomus ruficeps
GATGCAGGGAGGTACAGCAGGAGGTGTAAACTGACAGCCTTGTGGATAATAAAGGGGATAAAAACTACTGGCATCAGCCAGGTCAATGGACAGTGGGAGAAATGCAGGAGCAAAGGATTAGGAGGAAGGGTGAGACTTGTGCACGGTTTGCGCTATGAGGGGATAAAAGACAGTCCATTACTTTGTTGGGGGTCCCTCCTTGGAGGCACCAGCTCGGGCTGTTTCTCTCAGTTTAACCTGCAGAGTACAGCTTCTACAGATTTCTTTTCCAGCAGCCTAAATTGTAGACAGACCTGGAGACCCCGACTTCTTTTGTTTTGCATAGATTTCAATTTTTCATAATGATAATTAACAGTAAATTATTTTACATCATGCACAAGCCTAGAAGTTTTTGAGATCTTTTGCCAGTAGGAAAAACCAAAGCAGAAAACCAACTACAATGGAATAATATTTTAGGATGACTTTATATTTTTTAAGCATTAGATCAGGAATATAAAAACTATGTTCAGTCTCTGTCTTTGCTAGATCATTTTTATTTGCCCTTGGACAGGTTACCTGATCTTTGTGAACTCTAACTACTAATATCTAAATCAAGAATAACAGAGTTCCTTTTCTTGCACCCTTTGACTGCTTTACCTATTTAGACTACAGTACTCTGGGGCTGAGGAATGTCACTTTTTGCAGAGTGCTTCAGTAATGAAATTTTGATCACTTTTAAATATTTTTAGGTTTTGCTTGCTAGATCGCCAGATGACACACTGCTATCCTTGCCATCCATTGCCACTGCAAAATGCAAATTAATTTCTACAAACACTGTGTGCCTTTCTGTGGGGCAACTTGGAAACCACCCAGATGTCCCCTTACAAATGACCTTTGTTGTCTACTTGGGGCAATCACCACAAGGACAACTGCAATTCATGGATGTCCCAAACCTATACCCCAGACAGCTTTTGAAGTGTGCTTAAAACAAAATTTTGGACATCTGAGCTTTTTCCAGGGAGAACTCAGTATAGAAATATAGCTATTTTAGCACTGAAAATGCCATAGAAAGAGTTCCATGCCACAGTGCAAACATTGCTGTAGGGTCTTCCAGCTATTAAGGTCTGTTTTTTATGCCTAAAGCTGTATGAAACTGCATTTTCTCTGTTTTGTTCTAAAAAATCTCAAACAAACAAACCAACTCGAAAAAACCCCCCTTCATATCCTAAAATGTGGTTTTTGTAGCCAAAGATGTGGTTCCTCAAACAATGATAAAATGTATTTCCCAAGCACAGAAACTGTAGGTTTTAAAGTAATTAGCAAGCACTTTGAACAAAATTAGATTCCATCAGATGAATTTCATCTAGCTCATTTAGATATTCAAGATGACATGAAATACCCAGTTTGTGATTGAAAATATATTCCTCTCTTCTCACTAAAAACTTTGACAGCATAATTGAAGGTACAATATCCATGCTTGGATTCTAAGCAAAGGATTGAGATTACTATCCTATTAAAGTGTATGTATGCTGGGAAATATTTACATATCCTAGGAAAAACTCCAGAGATTTCAATTTCTTGCTAATAATAAGTCTTTTTCTATTTTTTGACGTTTTAATAGCCCTGCAGAACATTTATGCTCTTGGATAGCTGAGTGGGTTTTCAGAAAATTCCTCGAGGTGAGGCACAAAATCATAATACTGTTGATTCACAGGGGAAACAGGGTTGATTTAGAAATATAACCCAAGTTTCAACACTAAGATATATCTTACAGATAGGTTTTCAACAAAGATGAAGCATTGTGTGAATTTTTATTCCTTTTAAATATTTCATGAAAACAAAATGATAAAGAACACCTGTCATGCTATTTGGTTTCTTTGTTTATTTAACTGAAAGAAAGCTAAAGTCATTTTGTTTACAACCTGCTCATTAATACATACTAGTAAAGAAAATAATTTAAAAATACCAAAAATAGCCTAAAGCTTTTCCTGCAGTGTTTTTAATAGTAACTGTTGAGTGTTAAGAATCAGACAGAAAAGCAAAAGGTAGCTGTTCTTAAAATCCATAATTTCAATGGAAATCTGTCAGTGAAAGAGTGTAGCACTCTAACCCTGATGTCTTAAAATTGAATATAGCATGCAAATGTTAAGGTCTTCTGGCTCTTAATGTCTAAAAATCCCAGCGGCAATATGTGTTGTTTTTATTAACTCTTGGTTTAAGGTCATATTTGGCTGCCCAGAATTGTCACAAGTGAGTGGCCTGAGATTTGTGGCACCAGTTTTCCTTTTCTGATATCCTGGCCCTTTTATAGCAGCTTGGAATTAGACCTAGAAGGAAAACGGTGCCTTTTTACAGAGACTAAGTAAGTGTTCTTCCATGAGTGCAATTCTGAGGAGCAAAATCTCAGATCACCTCATGCAAATATGCACAGGTCTGTCAAGACACAACATCTATGGTGTAACTGTTGTATTTTAATTTAACTATTTACTTATGGAAAATAGCACTAACTGATGTTTCTTGACACCAGGACTTTACTAAACATTGTATAAAAATTATCTATTAATCCTTATAATGTACCTTTGAAGACAGTTACTTTTGAACAGTGAGCACTGACTCCAATTACCTAAATGTCCTGCTTGATATGCTAAATTCTAATCCTTTGATTTTAATTACCCTGAACATTAAGGAAATGCATTTCATTAATGCAGCTTTTTCAGCCAAAAATTAGGCCAGTTGGAATGGAGGTTTCATGTAGGCCACTTCTCTATGCACAAAGTTTGGCCTACATTCTTCCGTTTTTAGACTGGATTATACCGTTTTAGAGACAGTCTTTGCATTCTCTAATGGTGTAATAGTCAAACAGTTAAAGGAATTTTATTAATTCTGAAAGGTTGTATAAGGGCACCTCAAAAAGAACATTTCTGTGTAATAAAAAGAAATATTTGCTTGTGATTTTGAGTTGGCTTAAAAATTGAACTTTTCAGGTCAGTCACTATGAAGTTAGCTCATTTGTTTTACCACCTTTTCCCTTTCTTTTTCTTTTTTCCTGCCTTAGGCTAACTTAGAGAAATTAATGTCTCTGTGATAAAGGAGTGAAGGATTTAAAAGCAGCATTTCCATAAATCGATACAAGTAGTTTTCAATTCTCAAATAATATTTGGTTGTTTGAAAGCAATATGAATTAAAATAAAGGAGTGAATATGTGGGAAAATTAGGTAATTTCTGAAAAGCCAAACTGAAGACGAGTTAGAAAAGATAAAATGGAAAGCTCATGAAAACTTTAATCTAACACTGAAGGGAACCACATATGGATGTTTTGTTAATTTTTTTTATAGCTGTATTCATTTCTAGTCTGTATTTATAATGTCTGTTGAATGTTGAGCGTCAACCCATATTAGAGTTTAAGTTTTTTTCAATTAACCTATATTTTCAATTACTGATTCACGTATTAGGAAAAAATAGAGAAGGCAAACAATTACAAAAAACATTAAAGGAAACACCTATTTTCCTCTCTTCCATGTCTCAGCTTCACTTGTTCATCAAAAGTTACTCTTCATCCCTCCCAATTCCCTTGGTGAGGTGATGGGCAGTGTAGGACTTTGGGGTTATTGCACAATGATTTTTTCCTTCCATTTCTTGTTTATTACTCATTTTCTTCCATTGATCCCTGCTTCTTACTGCTCCCCTGCTCTGACATGAGACCTCCAGAAGCTGCAGTCTCCCAGCAGAGTGCAATTTTTTCCCCATGATTGTGTCCCCATTTCCCCATAATATCCCCTTCCACGAGTGCTCTGTGCCTCCCCATGTGTGTCTCCTGCCCTGACTGAAAATTGTTGGAGCAGAGGTATCATGTGCTTCTCTGGCCAGTGGTAGTTTTGGTATGCAATGGGTCAAATGTCAGAGCTGGCTGAATGTGGCACAGGGGAGGAAAGAGCCTCCTCCCACACAGTGCACCTGGCAGCTCACTGCTGGCTGGACCCTGCTTGTTATGCCTGAAAAATTTCACACCTTGCTTCTGCAGAACACTCCTTGAATGTTTATACATTACAAAGTCTACTTTTAACATCATCACAGCTTTAGCATGTGAACATTAAAAATCTGCCTTTCCATCTGGACAATAGGGCTGACATTGTAGGAAAACGGGTATATGTTCATGAATACTTCATTCGTTCTCTTGCGAAGGTTATTCTTTCACAGACTTCACCCCTTGTCACTGCAAACCGCAAAAATGTTATAACACTCTGAACATCTATATGTTAAAATCTCCACTACTTGTTTCTACAGGCTAGATTATTAGGTTTAACCACATAATTATTGGACATCATATTAAAAACCTCAGACCATGTTGCAATCCAACACACAGCCCAAAACATTACAACAGTTTTAATATTCATCTATCACAGTCAAAACTTTCTATATCCACAGGGTTATCATCTCCTTTGCTGGAGCAGCAGGATTGGGCTATCGCTTATTAAGTCCCCCCATCGGCAGATCCCAGAACCCCCTTACCTTGCACAAGGTCCCAAATTCCTCAGACTGAAGTTCTCCTGAGCCATCAGCTATAACTCAGTCTCATGTTTCACAGCAATCCATAGCCATGGTGTGGGCATCTCCTTTGGGTAGTGCCTGTAGGCAGCCTCCATTTAATTAATATCACCTGCAGTAAAAGATCACTGGACGATGAGAGATTAAATTTCATAGGCTTCCTATCATACTTTCTCTGAAAATGCTGGGTGGTAGAATTATTTTAGGTCCAGATATATTTCTGTTTCCTACCACGAACTAGGAAAAGAGGAAAGGGGAGGTGTGATTTAAAAGACAAAGAGCTTCAAATCCTGGGCTCTATTTAAAGAAAAACATGTTAATTATGCTTTTAATTGTTTGAGTTGTTATTATACAAAGCTGATATTAAAACGAGAGCTGCCAGTTTTGGCTTATCAGTGATTTCAACTATAAAGCACAGAGTTGCATTCATCCATTAAAACCGCTGTTTGAGATGAACGTAACTGATGCTCTAATTAAAAAAAATTAAAATCTATAGGGTAGAAATCAAAATGGCTAGTTGATATCATAAAAAAGTACCTCCAGCTTCACTTGCTCGCATGTGGATGATCTACCAATGGCAAAATGAAAAAGTCTTGAAAAAATAACTGTTTTCTAAAGTTGGCTTTGGGCTGTGTATTGTAATACAACTTTACAAAGCAGTACCATCTAAGTGGGCTAGAAAGATACTTAGTTTTATATACTCTCAGGCTGTACCTCATAGTTTACGCCAGAGTATGTGGTCTGGTAATAAAAGAGAAAATGGATGATTCCAGAAACTTCTATTTCAATGTTTAATAGATGCTTTCATAGAAGCTGATTCTTGAGGAGGTTGCTTGGAGAGTGCTTGCAAAAAAACGCCCCCCCAACAACAACAACAGCAACGACAACAAAAGCACCATTGATGCTTCCAGAGTAAGGAAAAGGTATTTTTGTTGCCAGAAAGCCATATGAAATGTCATTACCTTGTCAGGTTCAGAAACCAGTTTGAGAATTACTTAGCAGTGCTAAATTAAAGGCTAGAAAATCACCTCTTTGGTGAATGTGGGAAATGAGCCATCCTATGCATTTACTTCTGCTGTGCAGCTGAACTGTGCTGCAAATATTGAATCATATAAGATCTCATGGAAAATGAAACTGCTGGCTGTTCTTGCTTCAACAATGTCACATGCTATGACATTTCCTTTAACATGAGCTCCAGAGCTATACCTCACCTCAACAGAATTTTGTTTTAAACAGTTCAGAAATAAATTTAGCTCCCTTTGCACTTTGAAATCATATTCAGGAGTTTCTTTCTAACAAGACAGGTATGTTGTTATGCTGGAATAAGAGAGGGTGTTCCCATATAGAGAACGATTTTCATCCACCTTCATATATTAAGAAAGGCTTTTTTGATCCTCTTTATTTTTCCCTTTTGATGCATGCAAGCAAGTCATGTTATTTACCTCACCTACTTCAGTGTACTAATTTTTTATGCAACTCCTAGTCAATGGACAGTATTGTAAAGAGATGATAAATTGTAATAAATGAAATTATACCAATAATGCCATAAGATTGGGAATGGCTAAAATGGGGGAGTCGTACAAAAAGATAGTGGTAGGTCAGAAGGAAAGGGAATATTCTACTCTACCTATTAAAACAAGGTCAAGAATACAGAAATTAATCTAACAAGATCACTTTTTCAGTGACAGGAATAGGAAACAAGGAAGAAATAAACATTATGCAGTATCTGAATCTAAAATTAGGACATTATGGCTTTATTAAATTTCAGGAGAATTTTTTCTTGAAAAGACCCACCTTATAGATTAACCACTTAGAAACCACTATGGATAGCTGAACTGATTTGGAGAAATAATCACTACTGAATGAAAGCTTAAATTTGGAAAAGATTTGTGAAGGCACCTCTTTCCTCACTAACCTCAAACTAACATTTCTCTTTTCTCTGTTGGAGTGCCAAGCCCATACCACAGATTTGACACACTTGTGATGGTAGCTAGTCTTGAAAATGTACATGCTCAGCCACTTGCACTATATCATAGGTTATGAATGTGGTCAGTGGACAGCATTTTCTTATATGAAATATACTGTAAAGGAAGCAAATATAATGGCTTTGATCATGTTAGTAAATGTAGCAGCAGCCTGTGTGTTTCTGGGGTGTTTAAAATGCTGCTGCCTTGCTGGGCATTACCTCCTCCAAGGCACTGCCAGGCACAATGCAGCTGCAATCACCCACATACAGTCTCACCGGATAGCTTTGGCAGAGAAGCTGTTGCAGACGAGGAAGTAATCCAGGAAGGCCCTCTGTGTGGAATTCTGCAAGGCTTTATTCCAACCATGTGTGCAGATAGAAAACAAACATGAGGCCTCTTGCATGCAAAGGGGTCCAGGGTCAGAGAGAGCGTGCTGTCCTCTGCAGGGGGTTATAAAGGTTACCAGACCAATGGAGAGAGGGCAGGAGAGTGGAGAGGGGATGCCACAACCAGTGCGGGGAACTTCATGGGTGTGGTTAAGGACAGCAGTTAAGGACAGCAGTAGCAGGGCTAAGGTATATCAGATAGCAAAGGGAGCGGGGAGACCAACCCAGATAGGGGAACCCAGGTACATTGGAAATGGCTGAAGCCAGGAATCCAGGGGCAAGGCCTTTTCAATCAATCTATTTGAGGGGATACTGGTGGCATAAGCCCACCGACCTCCACAAGTAAAAGCAGTATACAACGATTATCTTGCTAAGAAAAGGAAAATTTCAGCTTTTTAAAAAATTTGACAATAACTTAATGATATTTTTCTTAAAAATAGGCAGAACAAAATTAATGATTTAAAATTGAATAAAATTTGATTACACTCTACAATGACTGCATATTATTATTGATAAAAATATGTTCTCTAGATAGTATTTGTATATTGCACATTTTATTACCAAAGAACTTCAGTGATATTAAGAAACATATTATTACATTCTTCTGCAAGACATATATTTTACTAATATGTTATTGATGCAGAAAGAGAAAGAAAGAAGTCAGTGTTGTCAGCTGCAACATCATATCCAGTATATCTCAAGGTGGAGAATTGAACTTACACCACAAAGTTACTGAGTATCTGAACATCCACAACTTAATCTTAGACTCCATATATTTAGCACAACAGGAATCTTAAAGCATCTCAGGTTCGTGCTCTAGTTCAGAGTAATTTTGGACTTATGTCTACTCCAGGCCTCACATATAAATTAGCTACTTGTACTGTACAATACACATGTATACTTTCTACAAGAGGGAGACTTTTCTACTATTTATCTTGTCTTGATAGTAAAGAGGTAAATGAAAGTACTCTGAGGATAAATCATAGCAAAATAAATCAATTAAGAAGCAAATTAATTTTTTTTTAATGACTCAGTACAAGCTTCTAAATTTGTGCTTCGTAATCTAAGCAAATGAGCTCATTGCAAAAATGCAGTGGGAGAAGACATTTGTTTGGGGTCACTGAATGAACAGTGTTCATGAGGCTGCAAACCTGTAGCTCTGCAGAACAACAGCTTGTAGCAGTGAGAACTGACTAACAGAGCCATTATATAGATGTGAGGAGGGATAAATGGACATTGAGGTACAGGGAGAAGATCTTTGCCTTAGGGGACTGAATGACCTTACAATATCATGACCATGAAAACCTTCTCAGATGTCCTGAACACACATTTTGTCTGCCTCTTTTCATATTTTCAATAAATCTTCAAAGGCCCAATAACTCTGCATCTCTTTTCTGGTATTTGTCATGTGAAAAGTAGCTTTTACTTTATAAAAGATAAGCTAGTTGATATGGGCTTATTACAATGTAAATGAAATACTTTTAAAGAAATACTTGGTAACTTTTTCATCTTGTTGTATAACCCCACAAAATTCCTGCCAAAACTTAGTTTGAATTTGCAAGCAACATATTTTTTGATACAACGAGATATTTAAAATTAAAAGAATTTGGTTTTCTTGCTTTCACTGTAGTATGGCAGTGGTTGTTTTGTAGATAGTGAATGAGTTTGGTGTGTCAAGTACAATAAAATAGTAGATGAGATACTAATTATCAGCAAAAGATTCATTGCCACTAATAAGGAGACATAATCTTGTGACTCTAAGGTCACAAACTGTGCAGACTTCTCTTTCTAATTTGAAGCTCTGGAGAATCTTAGCTTTACCTTTTGCTCACCTTGACTCTAAAGTCTTAGAATCTTAGCTTTACCTTGGCTCTAAATTCTTGAGATCTCAATATTTCACCAAAATAAAGTTTAAGGCATGAATGGAAGTAAATTTGTGTAATTCTTAATGAATTTCATTGAATACAAGATATTTTGAATGATTCAATCAAGAGTCAACAAAACTGGCAGAAAATATTAGAAGAGTTTAACTATAGGTAATTCAATTTATTAGGCAATATCTCAGAATTAATAAATTTCATTGAGTGAACTTTTTTTACCTCCCTGACATTTAAATGACCATCAGAAATAGTTCTGATGTAGATTTCAGCTGTCCTTGACTACTTTTTGATATCAGTATTCAATGTGGTTCTATACGTTCACTCTCTACATTATAAATCTCAGTCTATATATAAAAAAAAACATACTTAACTGGGATTTTTTATGGGTAGAAAGGGTTTAAGAATGATTTTTAGCTTTCGTGATAGCTTTCAGGTTTGAAAGTTTGTTGGCTTGTTGGTTTCTTTTCCTTCCTTCCTTTTTCTTTCTGACTTGGTGGCATGTGACTTTACAAACCTTCCCCTTACAATCTTACTTTATATATATATGCTTTTCTGCAAAATATTTTGACTTTGCTGAAACAGGGAAATGGCTGATAATAAGCCCAAACCAATTCTGACTGGTAACTCCCAACCTCAGAATCTAAACCTACATATTTTATATAATCTTCCTCAGTTACACCCAACAGAACTATGTGTATAAATATGTACGATTGCAATACCTAGTAAGGATGTGCAAATTTACAAAAGTGGATAATTGATCGGTCTTCGAAAAACCTGTTTATAATTGCTTTTCCTTTTTTTTTATATTTTCCTGCATGGTGTTTCTGAAAGTCATAACTATTGTGGTGCCAAAGACTATCTGGAGTAAAAATAATAAGGTTTATTATCAAATGGAGACCATACTTCCACTAAAATCATAATGACTTTTACATCCTCTTAGTCCACAGTGGTGAGCCAAGTGAAACCATCAAACTGTGTCATTCCAGACTAAAAATAAAAGAGTTTTTATTGTTCATAATATCTCACACACCTTGCCTTCATCCAGATAACGTAGTAAGGATGACACTAAAGAGTGAGTTTGTTTTTAGAAAGCACTGTTTTTCACTTTAATATCAAGACCTTAATATTTCACTAGTAAAAATAATTATATAATGGAAAACACCAAAATATGCGCGACTAATTAATTTATTAGTATGAGTAGTATACGAGAGTACTGCTATCTCCACAGTAGGGCACTTTTGCAAAGATAGTGACAGAATAGCTATTAAATTGTCTGTGTGAAAGGCTGAACTAAAAAATTCTTTTTCCATATTCTGCGAACTGAGGTTTAAACTAAAAACTTATAAAAGATTTTTGCAGAATATATTTCTTGCCTACATCATAAGAGTTTAGGGATCTTTAAAGGTAGTGATTATATACGACAGGAAGGATTAATACTCAAGTACTCCTAAATCCATGGAAAGAAAAATGTTCTATACTGCTCAGATATGGGCTTCTGTCAAGGCCTACCTCAAAGCTCAGTGAACTTCATATAATTACTTTAATTGCCTTTGCAGGATGTAAATCAATGAAGATGAACAAAATAAAAATGGGAGATTTTGATTGTACTTATTTTTAAAAATGTCTCTAAAAGTGATACTGTGGAAGAAGCAACAGAAATTTCTTTTGGAAATGGAGGACAGACAAAAATTTTCATGCCATTTGAGTCTCAAACTAAAAAGGAAGCAAATTTTAATTTAACCCTTTATTGGTCTGAAAGAGTGTTTTCTTGTTCTTCTGTATATTGTGACTTCAAAGTTCAGTCTTATAAATGGAACTGGAAGTCAAAGGAGTCTGATATTTGCTACACCACTTCCAGATCCAGTGCAAATTTTCTATTTTAGAAATCCTGCAGCAGTTTCTGCCTTTGCTCATGGATATTGGATTTGGGGTGGCTGTTTCAGTAATTTATATACAGTAGAGCTCCAGATTTTTGTTATGACTAAGAGCAGATACAATGTTTTAATTAATATCTAGTATTACGTACCTCACACTTTCTTCTTCCAATTTGAGTGCTGCATGTTTATAATAAATTCATTAGCAAGGTTAAGAACTCTAGATATATGTGATCTTATGGTTTACTTTAGCACTTTTATAGCCTTCAAGATTAAAAAAATAAATACTACTATCAATTCATGCTTGAAAATTCTTCAAAAGCAGTTTCATATAAAAGCCAGTCATAATATTGAAACTCTTATTGTAAGGGAGATTATTTGCACTTGAAATGTTGAAAGCCCTGGGATTGCAGGTTTTTGAGACCCACACAATATACAGGGTGCCCTGAAAGAAATTCTGAATGATCTAAACTAGCAACGCAGTAATAATTACTCTGAAATTTTATAATTCCATATATAATTTGATTCCTGCACTTCTTTTGGTTCTATCAGACTGGTCTATTTTCCAGGAGTTAACAGAGGTCTGTGGGGAGCAAATCTTTACAAATGTTTTCTAAACAACAGCACACTTTAGATCAGATATTTTCTGTATGCACAATACCTTCCTCATAGACATTTTGACCTCAAAAAATGAATTGATAGCACATATAAGCACAAGCATCATTAACAAAAGTGACAGAGATACTTCCTGTAAATTTACATTCCTTTTCAATTTAGTTTTTTTTAAGAAGTCTGCAAAAAGGTCTGTTGTGTTTTGATTTTCTGGTTATCATCTTTGGTTCTAGGTTTGCTTTTTTTTTTTGCATATCAATCTTGTAGTGATCAATCAGGAAATTATTTGTAACAAAGTACTAATAACAAAAAAATTACATTTTAGAGTGACTTACAGCAACATAAAATGCTTTAGGCATTGGAGCCTATAAGTGTAGGGGAAAACTTCAGGGAAAATGACCTACTAGAGCTTCAGAGTAGCAGAAGCACAATCTGTCACTGGTTTTGGACTCCTGGAGCTACATTCTGTTGACTGCCTTCCTGGTTTTTTGCATCAGCATCCTGGTATCTCTCAGATCCATCATAAACCCTATATTCTACTCTTGAAAGCTCTAAATCTTGATTTCTCAGACTTGCATTTCTAACCTGATCTCAGATACATTCTCTCAAAAACACACACAAAGCCTGAATAAAAACACTTCCATGCAGATAAATACCAAGAGGAACCAGATTTTAGGCACCTTGCTGCAGCTCTTCAGTTCCTCTAAGGTAAAAGGAAATGAGATATTTTACAAATTTTTTGTATGCCAACATTAATGCTGTCTTTGAACGGCTCCTTTCCAAAAATGTACTGTGAAGGTCTCAGTTCAAAAACATTTCACATTTAAAAAACTGCATTCCTTATTTCTTACTCAGGTGTCTGTGTCAGGGGAATGGCAAGGCTTTCGCAGTTCTTATTCTGATGGGCTAATTACACCCATAGCAATTTATTAGTACTTACTAAATTTCAATCTCTTTATTTCCTCCTCTGTTAAAATTAATTCTGTAATAATGATTTTTTCCTTCCCTACTTTCATTCCTTTTCATGGGTTTATTAGTGTATAGCTTCAGAAGGCTTATCTGCCCTGTATTCTGATGTCTCTTTAATATATCTTTAAGCTCGTTTAATGCTTTGCCTGCCTGCTATTCTCAATACACTTATTATCAATGATAGGTGTAATAGAAACAGTGTTACTTTTGAAAAACGGCTGGACATTTCATTCCTGTCATTTCACTGAGAAATAGGAGTTTGTTTAATGAATATGAAAAATACTAGCAGAAATAAAAGATCGGAAAGGATAAAAAATCAAAGCAATTTTTCTTCCCTTCACATGCCAGATTGAGAGTTCTTGGTGTACTTTAAACAATGATTTGTTAGCCTTTTGAGATTAAAGAAGTTTGTGTCTTCTTAAGCATAAAGTTTTCTTATCCTCAAAATAAAAGGGCAATAGCATAATGTACTAATTATTCATGGCATTTATATGTTAATATGTTTCTATATAGAATTTCTTTTCATAGCTGTTACTAATTCCATGTATACTAATGAAATAGCTGTAATCCAAACAGGGGAACAAATTCAATTATAAACATAGTAAAAAATCTCATTTTTTAATGAAAAGAAATATATTTTTATCATAGGAACAAAAATACTGTTTTGCCATATAATTTTCCATTTCATTCACTATTTAATTTTTATCTGTAACCATCAGATTAGGCTTAGCTCTTAGGAAAATCTCCTGCAAGACATGATAACTTCCACCAAACACCACACAACAAAACGGAAAAAAATCAGTGGATTCATTTTTGTATACAGGCTACGGAGGGCTCAGACACCCCAGTTCAGTCAAATAATTAACCCTGAATTGGTTCTTCCATGTATTTGAGTTGATTCTTTTAGTTGGAAGGTTTGTTGTGTTTTTTTTTTTTTTTCTTT
>VYZT01021765.1:3869-15286 GCA_013400735.1 Pomatostomus ruficeps
ATACTCAGAAATCTCATTTGGCTCCTACCTTCCCCTGAGATACCTGTATTTCTTGAAGGGGTTAAAGAAGTGGTTGAGATTCTTTCTGCACAAAGGGAAAGATCTTCTGGGCTTGCCCATAACTGCCCAAACCTTGGCAAAGCTAAACAAAGAGCATAGACTCAAGCCCTGCCAAGATCTCAGAAGGTGATCCCCTTCCGTGCCAGGTTTTCTCAGCCTGTGATTGTTCTTTTTTTTCTTATCACTCTCATTTGTGTTCTTCAAAAAAAACCCCCATCAATTCTCTATCTAAATTCCACATATCTGGAGTGAAGGGAGGGGCATTCTCTACACCAGAAGTACCCTTACTGAAACACCTGGCCAAGTAACAAAACATGGCTTTCAATTCCCATCTCTGCTGAAGGTGATAGAACATGGAAAGTAAACTCTACAGGTTTACAGGGCTCTCTAGCATTTTTCTCTGCAGAAGTAGCTCTTGTGTGGAACAAGTACTCCATGGAAAGTGAAAAAAAAGATATTGTAAGTCATTTTACACTCAATGACACAATGTCAGAAAATCGGGTCCACAGATAGCAAATGTACTGGTACAACCTAAGAATCAGAACATTTATTCGGGATAAGGAGAGCTGGCCAAACACACTTTGTATTTTAAATTACATATGCCATTATTTAAATGGTTAATTGAACAATTCCACAAGCAAAACGGAGAGTGCTTTGTCACAAAATACTTTTCCACTCTATGGCTTAAATCATTCCTACTGGAGACCATTAAGTAGGGTTAAACCTTGCCATTAAAGAAGGAATTTCAGCCTTAGCTTTCCAAAACCTGATAAAATATTTTAGCTTCCACCTAGATTTTCAGTTTCTTTTCTTTTAAAGGGTTATTGTTCCAACAATGTTTTCTTTCTGAGAAGCTTATTAAAGGTACAATCCACTGATGGGGTGGGTATACTGCAATCACATTTTTTGGGAACAATTAGTTTGTTCTTTTAAAACAACCATCTGTGGTTTTTGTCTTGGGAACAGAACTGCGTTTAAACACAGCTTAGGATCCCACTAAGTATTGGCTGTACTTGCCAGATTATCACAGTCACTGACATTGGATTTATTAAATTTGATGAAATGAAATAAAGGAGATTGGAAAAGGAGTGCCAGAAAACAGTACTATCTGTGTCTTACAGTGCTTCTTCCTTAAGGGCAACCAGAGGTTGCTGCAGTTTCAAAATTGCCATTTCAAAACCTTCTGGATCTTGGCCACAGAACATTCTTTTCAAAATTGCCACAGACACAGATCACTCAGATATGGGACACACAGAGACAAAACAAAAATCCAGAGAGATACAGAGCCACACACAGGCAGCTGCCGACTTTTGATACAGGGCACAGGTGGACTGCCCATAGGCCTAACAATAAGATTCCTTGACCCTCATCCCCCATCAGACATAAAAACTACAAAAACATTAAACCATCTCTTAACTTTCTCAAAGACTACTTTAAATAATTTATAACATTTGTATTCTACTTTTTTTCCCTCTAGCCTTCTCAAACTGCAGGTTTTCTTAATTTAAAGTGTAATCCTACCCTTTGTGACAATGAAGATTCCAGTTCAGCAACTTGTTTCTTCGGAAGAAGAATCCCTCACTGCCACAGGAAGGCAAAGAAAAATAATGTAAAGTTCTCAGTGCTGCATCTGCTGGAAGATCTTTGTGCTGGTGCAAGGACGGGAAAATGCAATGCCGAGGGCTTTGTAGGGATAGGAAGCACAACAGGTGCTTGCAATTTCTATCAGCTGAAGAGCAGCAGCAAAATGTAATTGCACCCAACTGCTAAATAACTCCTCCAGGACTCCTACCTGCCTCTGTCCAGCTGCATTTAAAAGAGCAGGCCTTCAAAATGATAGTCCAGCAAACTGGGGGAGAGGGTAGCATAGGGAGGGAGTGAATGAACATCAATGCCTTGTCTTTCTAGATTAGTATATTAATTACTATTACTTCAGGTGGTCACCAGTTATAGCATAAATTTTGTTTAAAAACAACCCCAAAAAAAGGCATATATGTTCTCCCAAGCTGAGATTTTGTCAGTACCTACAGGCACTCCCTGTGTGCACACGCAACAGGTCAGCAGGGTTGCCAGGAGCTGGGTAGCCAATGCCCAGACTTCAGAGAAGCTGAGGATGCTTTGCTAGAATCCCCCAGACAAGGTCAGCCCAGGCAAGCACAGAAATGAACTGCAGAAAGAAACACCTGGGGGGAGCACGCAAGTGTTGCAAATTTGATTTTAGGTGCAAAAAAAAGGAGATTTTTTAAACATTTTGATAAATATTTTTCACATCCTAAATACTTCCAAGGTGTCCTCTGGAGTTGATCACAATCAGAAAACTTGATGTTACTTTGTTTTCCAATTGATATAGGTAAATGAAAATAAGTATGAACTGCAGAAAATAAATATACATTCTTAACTGTCACATGTGATAGGAAATATCCATGACACTTTTTCACTACACAGAAAACTAAATTATTTACACAATACTTAAAAGTTTTTTTATCTTGCAGATCCTGAAAATGTAACAAGCAATTCTTAAAATTAGATTTGAGAAAGAGAGAATTCTGTTTCACAAGCAAATTATTGACAGAAATACAAATATTTCATATAACGCTGTTATGTTCCATTTTTTAAACTTTTAGCAAAAACATTACTATATCTGTCCTCCAATTTCAGATGATTTGCATGATCTTTATGTCTTGATGTATGGTTACTAGGGATGCCTGTTTTAAGGGTCTAATGAAATCGTGAGCCATTCACACATTAGAAAATGCCAGACTGCCGACTTTTAGGAAATTAATGTATCTATGGCTTAATATTGCAGTACTTCAAATAGTGATGACTTTCAGATCCATCAAGTCTTATGTAATATATTAACCAGTAATTTTAAAGCAAATAGGTGAATTTTCAGCCTAGAAGTGATGGAATTCATAACTATTAGTTTTGCAAGTGCTTAGAAGTACAGAAGATGCATATTTTCATGACAAATTTTTGACATCAATTGATGGCTCAATTTTCCATTTGAAAAATATAGTTGCTGAAATATAGTTAAAACTATACTATTCTGTATCTTCAAACTCTGGTAAATTACCCTGTCTTGTTACTCTTCTGAAAACTGTAAGCTCATACAATTTTGCAAACTGAAATATTTGAAACATGAGAATTGCTACTTCAGCATGATAAAACAGTAAAACAAAACAATAAAGCTGATTTTCCATAATAACTAAAAAAATAATTAGTTTATATAAATGTCAGTTGTACTAACTTTTAAAAAGACTGATGTAAGAAGCAAAATTAAAACCTAGAACTTTTATTGTATACTGTAAGTTTATTTCACATTTTTCCTGTATGTTGCCAGGAGAAACAAGAGATTAATTTGGTTGATTTTTTTTTCTTACAATCCTTTTGATGATTTTAAGAACATGGGAAGTTATTAACTTTTACTTTAGATTTTCAATGATTTTTTTAATCTTACTCTAGCAATGAATTTCTACTTAGCACAAATAAGCAGCAGGATTTAATTTTGATCACAGGATCTTGACCTTTTCTCAGCTCTTATTCAATAAGCTAAACTGGACATATGGAAAACCATGTGCTAAACACAGTTATGCATTTCTGAAATCCTTCTTCTAGAAACTAGTTGAGTAAACCCAGCCAGTAGCGTAATTATTTTCAAAGATGATGGGAAAAATCCGGGGTCATTGGGTCAGTGGAAATTCCTTCACCTTTTTAATAGGCCAGTAACCAAATTCAAAAAGACAATGCCAAATCTTGCAGAACCAAACAATCTGAGTAGCCTATAAAGTATGGCAACGGCAGTGTCAAGGTTTATCAAGCAAAAATCTGAGATCAACACCTGATCCACAGCTCAGGGAGTGCTATTTTTTTGAGAAAAACATTATTTTAAAAATCTCTGTTGTCATCATAGCTCTCTATGAGCCGTTGAATTAGAAATTAGTCTTACTAGTTGGGGTTATGTGTCCTCTCTGAATAGAAAGTGGGTCAACACAAAATAGTGGCTTTTGCTCTCTGCTGCAAGAACAAGATATTAATATTGCTTTGAGACTATGCCTTGGTATCCATGCAAATTTATTTTTAAAGCAATCCTAAACTCACACCACAACTTCTTAGATGAATAATCACGGTTTGCTGAAAAAATGGCATAAACAAATCAAGTCTATTTTTAGCTTTGTAATTTTTAATTTTTAAATTTGTGTGATGGCCTATTTCAATTGTCAAAGCAGTAGGAAGTCAAGTATAAAGTTTCTTTTCAGTTGTCCTTGCTGATAAAGCATTTGTCTGGGTTTTTTTGAATGGAACCCTGAAAGAGAAAGCTTGCACTTCTGAAACACACAGAGAAAGATACGCACCATCCTTGCCTCTGAAAGTGCTTGACTGGTTTTCTGAAGAATCAAAAATACTATTCATTGATATATTAGTTCACCAGATGTCTTGTAGGAGCCAGAAAAAATGCATGAAGCAGCAGAAAAATATAAACTACAGTTTATGTGTTGATTCAAGAAAAAAATGGAAAAGGTTAAAAATAGAATCCCCATTTACATGTAAAAGAGTGGGAGTATCTTACTTTGGAGACAGTGACTGGCAGCAGATGGAACTGCTCCAGGGAGTAAAATAGCTGGTGAAGTAAATTATGACTATTTTGAGTGACAGACAAACAAATACTGCAGGTTAGGGTAGCAGAGGTAGAAATGTGGCCTGACTTGGTGGTGAGGGATGCAGTGTGACACATGGACTTCTACACATTTGCTGTCATCTATCCTGCAGCTCTCTGCTGTGGTCAGTGAGGGACATGGAAGGACCACCGGGACCACTCTGGCTGGCTCCTGTCTCAGCACACACAGAGCACTGCTCGTGCAAAGGCACAGACAGCCTGCAAGGAGGGACCTCTGCCAGGGACCAGGTTACAGCCTAAAGCAGGAAGCTCAGTTCCCCTTACCCAGCCACATATTTTCTTTGTGAGATACTTCGTATGAATGAATACAAAGGAGTAAACAGTGAAATACCCACTCTGTGCTACCAAGAAGAATTTGGATGAGTAACAGTTTCTCCTTACAGGAAATCTGTTACCTGATGTGTCTTGCATGGCTCTTGATAAAACTCATCCAGTTTGGGGACAGATTCTTAGTTGCCATGTGACTGGGTTTTGCCACCCTGCACTGCTGCGCTTCTCACCAATGACTGCAATCAAGGAGAATTTTAAACAAGCCTAAATCAGGGAAGTCCTCAGATTGTTTTATGGCTTGTGGATGACAGCCCAGTCTGCAGGGGACCACACAGCTGGAGAAATGCAGGAAGTGGAAAAATAGGGCAGTGTTAAAAAAATCCCGTGATTCTGAGCATGTACGAGTAACTGCAAACTGTCTTAACCTGGAACCATCTATCTTCACTTAGCCATTTGAAGAATCAAGGAATTTAAGGCATCTTTGGAAGTAAGGAACAACTTGACCCTTTTCTCCCTGGACCTTCATAGTGAGTAGCTCTGATGATGAGAGTTATATTCCTTCACATTTTTGGTGGTAAAAGTAAGGAAGCAATGGAGGCTGGCTTCCTGTGCCTTTTTATTTGCATGCCAGAAACCATTTTTGCACCATCTGTGGTCCTGTTGCAATATCTACATGGGAATAAATATTATCTTCAGACTTCATTGTAGATAAGACCACACATGCAGAAGGCATGAAGAACAAGCTCCCTAGGGCCTTATTCACAGATGTGGCTAAGTCTCCTCCCCTTACAGGTAACTAGCTGATTAGCTGCTGTAAAAGCAGCTCCCCTAATTCCCCCAGTCCTCACATAACTGGGGACAGCAGGGCTGCACTTATTTTCCCTACTGAGAGAGGAGCTTTTTATGGTCAGCCCTCTGTAATACATGAATAGCCTTCCAAACCCCCAGAAGAGAGATAAATTTGCTATACAGCCATTTTGCACCAGACCAAAACAACACAATAAATCAGCAATGCTCTGTCAGGGATGGGGATGTGAACTGTGGTGCCTGGTTCAGGTGTTTCTCAGCAGCTTTCAATATAATTTGTAAAGAAAATGCCTGCCTGGTGTTGCCTCTACAAAGCCATTCAGTTCATTGCCCATGGGAAGCACGTACTTCTCACATCACCCTTCTTCCCCTCACAGTGCTTTGGTTTTAGTAGTATGGCAAAACACCAGACCCATCTATGTTCAGAAACAGCTTTTGCATGGAAATCTCTGTACAGTGGGCAGCTTTCTGGCTTGTTTTCCATCACAAATCTTACAGAAGAAGAGCAGCAGTTTCAAAGACTTTTACAAGGAAGCTCAGGGCTTCTTTGCCAGACTTCAATGGGTGTGTTTAGAGCATAGTATATGGAGGTTGAACTCCCTGACTCTCATTAACATTAATAGAGTCAGAAGGCTAAAAGCCTGCGCACCATTCTAGTGATGTACCCACAGCATCTGGCAAGTAGCCTGCTGCCATTTCTAAGTCCTTTTGGATATGATGAGTCCTTCTTCAGGGTGGCAAAGTAAAACAGAGAGGGACAGCCTACTTTCCTTCAGCTAAGACATTCTGAACAGTAAAATAACTGTGAGGGGGATTCTGCCTGAATTTTGACACCGAACCTTTCAATTGCACATGAACTTCCTTACATATAAGGTATCAGCAGCCTTACAAAAACTAAATTTAAAACCCCATTTCAAAGAGACAACAAACTGCTGTCAACCTGTTTGTTTAATATGAAAGAGTAGGCAAGCAGTTACATGGGATTCATGGTCTCACAAAATTTCTAGGATGTTTGGATTATATGTGCTCTTTGAAAATTATAGATAAAGGAGACACTTTTCAAACACGAGGCTGTTGCACAGCTGAAGCAAGTAGCTAATTTAAAATTTAACCTGTATTAATATAAAAAATTCCTTCGTTCCCTGTTTATGAACACCTGCAGTTTATATCACACACATTTTCACTGGAAACAATCTGTTAAAACTGTAAAATTATTATAGTGTAGTCCCATAGTATGTCACACTGGCAGTACCTTTGATCTCAGCCCCTGGGAAACATTTTTTCATGTGGGCAGCAGCAGCAGCTGTAAATACAGTGTTAATACTGTTGAGGTATTAAATTTCTCTTTTATTTTGCTGGCTGAAGTCTGAGTGCTTATGCAGTATTACACTTCCCATATAACATGCTTTCAATTTCTGAAGTTTCAAGATAATCTAGTGTCTGAGATAATGGACTGTCTTACATACTTTTATAATGGTGTTACAAGTGAAAAAAAAAGGACCTCTCAGTTTCTTTAAAATCTGGGAAAATATACTTTGGTGATAAATCTTAATCTCTCCACATCTTGATCCCCTTCTTAGCTGCTGGACAATTCCCAGCTTTTCTGCTTTTAACCTGATTAGAAACAACCTGTTGGCTAAATTACTTTATTACAACCTGCAGAT
Source organism: Pomatostomus ruficeps (assembly GCA_013400735.1). Classification (NCBI taxonomy): domain Eukaryota; kingdom Metazoa; phylum Chordata; class Aves; order Passeriformes; family Timaliidae; genus Pomatostomus; species Pomatostomus ruficeps. The sequence continues at coordinate 11,346 of VYZT01021765.1, forward strand.
TACTGCATGGTTTTTATCACATGTATAGTTCACTTTAGCAAAAAAAGTCTCTTTTTAAAATGCTCTCTGCATCCCTGGTGTTTGTCTTTTCACAACAGTAAAATTCTAGATCACATACCAACTTTGCCATACACAAAGAGCACAAGGATCTGCCCTTAGCTTGCCATTGTGCTGTGTAGCCTATTAGCCACCACACACCCATCTCAGCTATTCCTGAAGCCAATCGTATAAAGAGTGGATAATGTCCTGAGCAGTGTAATAACTTGAGCTAAATTAATGCTACTCAAACCCCTACAATTTTATCCTGACGGAGTTGCTTTGCAATAATATCTTACTCATTCAAGTAGGGGAAAATGATAGACTTCTTTTATTGTTCATGTACTGAGTGCACATCTTCAGTAAGAATATTTCTTAACATTTCAATAAAACAAATACTGTTAAGTGAAAATCTACATTTATACACATATCTGTGTTTTAAGTGCTTTTTTCTTTTCAAGAACACTTGCATTAAAATGTCTTAGGAAAAGTGGTTCTACCAAATAACAGGCAAACAATCTTAAGTGTCAAATTATCTTGATTTAGCCTCTTCTATTCACTGCTTTTGATTCTGAATGAACACAGAAGCCACAAGGCCTATTCTACTTTGTATGCTCTGTACACACTGCCATCAAATGTGCATAATAACATACATTTTTGTTCATTTTCAATTATCACTGTAATAGTCAGTTGTGTGCACACAAAGCTTTTTAAATGCATACACTGGGGTTTTGTGCCTGAAGGCAAATCTCATTTCATGCTCCTTGGTATCAATATAGCTTGGGAATGCAAGGACTGAAGCCTATATTCAGGGTCTAAATCCAGAAAAGATATAAAAGACCTATTAGAAGGAGGTGGGGCTGGAGGGAGCATGGGAGAAAGAGGGGCAAGCAGGAGAGTATGCTTTCTACCAAGGCAGGTACATCTCTGTCCTCTTCAACCTGTGAGTAGAATTAGGCATCCATTTGAGACTTAGAATAGCCAGGAGGTTAATGTTCATGATTTTTTTTTTGTTAATCAGGCATCAGGTAAAGCTTTTAAATAACTACTTGCAAGGACTGGAAGTCAGCCTTCCCCTTTTCCCAGGCAAGAGCTCTAACTGCCTCAGGATGCCTAAATAACGTTACTATTTTGGCACAAATTCTGTGCACGCTCTCCCCCACCTCCTCCCACTAAAGAAAATAATTACATATTGCTTTTAAATGTAGAACTTTGCACAGAGGAAAGCCAGATTAGAATAGATTTTACATGGAAGATTGGAGTGAAAGATGGACCTAAACCCCTTCTGCCAGGCAGGGATTGAACCCACATTGCGTACTCATACTCCTGAATGAATGGAGACATCCATCACCTTCTGCTGCTGCTGTGCTTCATGCACAGCCTGCACCATTAGTTATGCTAGGAGGATGCCAGCTGCACAGAGCCCCTCAGGTGAAACAGTCTGAGGAATGCCTTGCTTATGAATTCAAATTAGGCTTAAATGTAAATTATGGCTGGGTCACTCCACACTAAGCTAGTTCAGGGATGCCCAGGAAAAAAGAATTTAAAGCCTTCAGGAAACACAGGGATTTTGACATGAACGGGTGGCTAAAGACAGGTTCTGTCTGCAGTCTCTCCAATCCAGCTCCAGCTAAGCCTGCTCCATTTGAGAAGCTGGGCAGCCATGTCAGTGTGAAGGCTTGGAAAAAATGGTTGACAACTTAAGAATTCAGGTGGCTCCAAGTTTACACGGCCCTTTTTATGACTTCAAAGAGTCATAGAGGCTGCAGTTTGAAATACTTAAAGCAAGTATTACACAACTTTGTTCTTTCAGAGTCATCCTGTCTTGATTTTCTTCAGATTATTTATATGGTGGAAAATCCTAATAAAAGAAATCCAAAATTTTAGGGAGGAAAATTTTACATAACTTTAAATGGCTTGGTGGAAAGGATTACACACCCACACTGCAAAGGATGGTGGTTGTAAGAGAACAACCTGTCAGAAGTGAGCCAAGAATGAAAAATAAGGACAACCTACATGATTTAGATATGCAGGTACCAGCTCTTGTTTGAGCGGGAGGGTTCCAATCATCTGTTCTATAAAAAAGCACATCACATAAGGGGCTCACTATGGCTGTATCATAGCCTCCAGTGCCCCAAATCTGTTTGTCTGCACTGACAAAGTGGGTTCTTGGGCCACTCTTTGCAGCGTGGTTCTGGGTCACAACTACAAGGGCCTTTAACTGGTGGCAAAGAAACTTGTGCAAGGATGGAGATGCTTCCTACAATCCAGCAGGAACACACATCTGTGCATCCTTGACAACAAATTAGTTAGGGATGGCACCCATCAAGGAGTTAGGGAGGAGAGATGTCCACTTTTATTTTGCACATGCCTATACAGTTACACAGAATACGGGAGGAATTAAATAAATATATTTTAATAGAAATCATTCTCAAAAAAGCTGTGATCGGTGACAGGATGATGCATTTTTTATGGTAGATTTAAACTATAATAAGAATATGTTCTTTGAGCAGTTCTGGTATTTCTCATTTCTCTTGCTATACCAGATAGAGAAGAAACAGTATTCTATTTACTGTATAGAAATCAGCAAACTGTATTATGTGTAAAAACATAAGACTATTTTTGTCAGAGTAAATAATTATAGATCTGTGACTTTAAAAGATTGCAGTGTTGTTCAGTAAAGAACTTTTCCTGCAGTTTAGAAATACGAATTCCGGTCAAAAAAATATCAAGAGGTGCTTTTTCCTTTCCCACAACATCCTGGTATCCGAATTGGAACATTATGGGTGGTGGGTCTGGATGGGTGGCCTACTGGATGGGTGAAAACCTGCCTAGGCCCTGAGGCCAAAAGGGTGGGTGGTTAACAGCACATGCTCTGCCTGGAGGCCAGGTGTGATGTTTTCAAGACCTCTTTTGTCTAAGACCTTTTCCAGTGATCTGGAGGAGAGGTTGGAGTTCATCCTCACTGAACTCTCAGGGGACACCTAGTTGGTGCATGCAGCCAATCTGTTTAAAGCCATGGCCACCATCCAGGAGCACCAGGTAGGCTGGAGGGATGGGCTGGCAGATGGAGCCCTAGGAAACAAAGCAAAACAAGTGCAATGTTGTGCCCCTTGAATGTGTGAAACCCTTGCAGTGGCACAAGCTGTGGAGCAGCTCTGCAGAGAAGACATTGGTGGACCATCAGCTAAAGAAGAACACACTCCGGCAGATAGGAAGGGTAGCAGTGTTTGGGGCTGTATAATCAGAAACATATGCAGTGGCAAGGGAGAAGTCTGTGCCCTTTAATTTCACCTGCTGACCCTATTTAGGAGGCTGTGTCTGGTTTGAGGCTTGTTGAGCAGTAAAGGAAGGCATTGCTAATCTAGCAGGTTCCATGGAGGACTGCGAGGATGGCTAGGACTGGAGCAGGTGTGAAAGCATCCTGTAAGGAAAGGCTGAGCCTTGTTCATCTGGGAGAAGGAATGGTGCTTCAGGGGGACCCAAGCAAGCCCTCAGTGCTTTTGGTAAATTCAGCATGAAGACACGGTCACAACAGTGCCTGTCAGGAGGGTGAGAGACAACAGAAATAAACTGAAATGGGGGAGGTCCCACTGAAAACAGGAGGTCCCACTGAAAACAGGAGAATACTCTTTTACTCTTTTGCTAGTCCAGCAGTGGAACAGGCTGCCCAAGGAGGCTGTGCAACCTTCAGCCTTGGAAGCTTTCAAGACTCAACTGGATCAAACCCTGAGCAGCCTGAGCTGACCTCAGGACTGATTCTGCCTTGAGTGGCAATTCGGCCTAGAGATCTTCTGGGGCCTTTTCCAACCTGATTAATCTATGATTCGTTGCAGGTTTTAAGACCTTTCCTGGAGCTTTTTAATCACTACCTTCTTTGAATTTCTTTTGCTTTGGCATGAAAA
>VYZT01021770.1:10748-16140 GCA_013400735.1 Pomatostomus ruficeps
GGGATCGTAAGATTCTTTTCCCATGACTCAAACACCCACATTAGATATAAACTTCAAAGATCACTTATTGGAGCATTTTATTTCACAAGCTGTAAGAGTCTATGTGAATGCTTGTTCAATACCTGGTTATCAGTAAATGTTTTGAGCTGTATACTCTAAAGAACTTAATAGTTTATTATTTCTTTTCTCACTACTGGTTCTTCAGAAGAACTTACCAGAAAAACATATTTGCACCTTTTACTAAACAGCCCATTAATGCACATATTCTCAGCATTTTAAAAGACTTTTTGAAGAAAAAATGGTAATTGCTCACAGGCTGTAGAACTAGGACATCTGTGAATTTATATTGCGTTTGCTTTATTTTATTGCAATTTTTCATTCATTTCTTCTGCACTCAGGCAAGGTCTCTGCACAATTTTGGCCTACAGGAGAGAGTGAGAGGAGGAAAAAAAAGGAGTGAGACATAGCACATTGAATTTACATTTTGGCATATAGGATGTACAGCATAAAACTGTATTTCTTCTGTAAGAGTAGAAATCTCAGCCAACTTCCTATAATCTAGGGGAACCATGTACTCAATGTTATTCTAAAAAAAGCTATTCTTTCCTTAAGTTTGACTCTTACTCACACTTAGTCACTTGAAATTACCATTGCAGTAAATGAATCTTACTTACGTATGTATTTGTTTTCCACAATTCAACTCCTGCAATGATGTTTCTCTGAAGGTTGAAGGTTTCTCTTTTGATTTTCAACATGGCAAATCACATTGCTCTTCACACGTTAATGGACTTGTTCTCAGCACTTGTGCAAATGATGGGAATTTACTGTAATGTATTTGGATCTGCAAAAATTTTGTAAATGTAAAAGAAAACAAATAACGTTGATTCAGAACAAACCACATTTGTTGCACTTATGTCAGCTTTAATCCTTTTCTTCTTCCTTCCTGAAATTACCTGCCACCAGGACCTAATAAACATAAGAAGCCTTTTGGATTCTGAAAATGCTTATGAACAAAACTAACTACTTCTAGTGCAGTACTACCTCTTAAAATATTTGGCTATTTAAATACTTGCAAAATCAAACTTAAAAAGCAAACTGCTTCTTAATCTAAAAAAATTTAAAAAATTAAAATCACTTTATAAAATATTATTAATGGAAGAAACACCCAAGGATCTTGTTATAAGTGATTTCGGCGAAAAACTTGCCAAAGCCCAATTGTAATTAATTTAAGATTTATTAGCAAGCGGCAGAAAGCAAAATCTGCACGGGGTGCCTGGGGGAGCCTCTGCTCTGCTCTGCTCCGCCAAACGGTGCACACCCCGGTTCCCTGGAGTTCCCACCTTTATACGCTATTTCTTCTTCCGGGTCTGCCGTGTTCTGCGGCTGCGTGGCTGGGTCACTGAGGAGTCTTTCCTGTCTTCCTCTGTCACCTGGTAGTCCCTGAGGCTGAAGGCTCGGAGTCTTCCTCTCCCCACGTTCTCCACGTCTCCTGGGGTTTGTTTTCCCTTTCGGCCTCTGGCGTGATATCACTCTCTCTAGTTTTACAAGGTCAGTATCAAAACAACTCAAATAGTCTGGTTAACAAGCTTATCATATCTTGGGTACATTCCACACTCTAATTCTAACTACAAACATCAGAGCTATGCTGAAACAGTACAGAGAAGTGCTTGTAACTATAAACTACCTGGAAAAATAGACACACATCTCACTCTGCACTTTCTCATTGCTGGTTTAAATGAACAAATATTATATAACTTATCTTATATCTGATTTCCCTAAATTTTTGACCCATCTCCTTCTCAAAATCTGGCAATACAGTTCCAGAAAGGCATTTGATGATATTAGCAAGACAGCAATTTTCCCCCTTCCAGCTCTTTCCTATTTACTTGATCCTTCCACCTTGCCACCACAAAGGCAAAATAATCAACCAGAGGAAAGGTTCAGTTCAGACCAGAAATAGTCCTTATTTTTGCTGGGATGACTTAAAAACTTCTAAAGTTTTTAAAATTCAAGTTTTACCTAAGCTATCTTCCTGACCTAGACTACCAAACTCAAAGCCTTCAGAGATACTACACCTCAAAAGGTGGGTGAAAGGGAAAGGCAATGGACAAATGAAATCAGGATTGCCTCAGTTACAGAGAGAGAAAAAGACTACCACTCTGTGGTTGGAAGTTTCAGATCAAAAGGTGCAGGGAAGGACTGTTGGTTTCACACTTCCAGTACAGAGAAGTTAGGAGACAGAGGTGGAGAGGAGTCCAATAGACCTGGAGGTATGACACCCACTGGAAAGCCACTGGATTCATGCTCATTTTGATGGATGTCAAGGACAAATGCAGCTTCTCACAGAGAGTTCCACAATGGTTTCCCCTCTTTTCTTAACTTTCTCTTTTCTATTTTTTTTTATTTACAGAAAATCATGGATATCATGGATATCAAAATTGAAAGACTGTGAGATCACAACACTACTACACTTAGAAGAGAGAACATATGCTTTGCAACTTAAAGATCTGCCAGCTGATATCAAAAGACAGACTTTTACAGACTTGAGCCTAGAGCTTGGATGTTTTTTCAAACAATATAGCAAACAACCTGCATTACCACTTCTTTCCCTTTTTCCTGACCTACAGCTGGTTACAAAACTCCTCCTTAACAGCTCAGTTGTTGAGAAGCAATCTTTCCTTGTGTATTTACCTAGAATGTCAGTGAAAGGCACAGTGACTTCTTGTTCAAAGTACTTAGCTGTATAGTGTTACTTGGTCCTTACTATGTCAAATTGAGTACATATCTCTGAAATTATGCTGTTCACTCATTTGGTCATTCCAGGCAGCCAGATAACTAACTATACAAAATGACATAAACACCAAAAGGCAGGAACAAGTTCAATGCAAAATGAGGATGTCACCTCATCCATAATGATATCAAGAATCATTTTTAAGTGAAAAATTGCTATTAATAAAATAGTGAATACCGGTAGATTAAAGATGGATAGCTCATAGTATATTGGACCACTGGAGCTCCAAATCTTTAAGATTTGTAAGCCTGACCAAGAAAAAAAATGCAGTATTAGTGAGGATGAGGATTTTTCATGTCTCATTTAACTTGTAATTTGACAAGTAGTTCACTTATGAGAAGCTTTAAACATATTGTTCCTCCAAGGCTTAAATATAAAATCTTTAACTTTAACCATATGGAAAATTGAGCCAATATAACTAAATACTTGGGAACCCCCACTTACAATTTATTAATATTGCTGATTTTTGGAAAGTCTTTTACTTTTAGAAGTCTGTACTTACAGCATTCAACATTTGATAGACTTGGTTAAAAGAAAATGAGTGCTGATATTTTGCTACTTTTATAGAGACGTCTGAGGAGAACTACTTGATACCAATTTCCTTTAACATATATTTGGGAACTGTGGTATGAAGAAGACAAATTTTTTTAGCAAGAAAATACAATTGTCAAGCAGTAAGTGCTCCATCTTAAAAAACAAGAATAACTTAAGACAAAGGCAGAAGTCATAAAAGAACTTGTGAAGAACCAGGTACTGGAAGAGTGTCTTTGTATCAGCAGTCAAGGACTTATGTTAACAGCAAGATAGAGAAAGAGAGAGAAGTTTACATGATTGAAAAAAATAGAAAACCTGATTTAGAAGGATGGGCAACCATGATTCCTAAAGAATAGGGAAATGTGTGAGAGAAAGGAATTTTTTTTTTTTGTACTTTGTAACATACATTTTTACTATTTAATTCAATGTTAGAAGATTGTAATGTATGTATCTCTGATTTTATTATATGTGAACAGGTGACTTGTAAAGCATGGCTTTCAAAATTAAATTGTAGACCTGGGTTAGCAAAAGATGTTGCAGAATACAATATTCACAAGAAATTAGGCATCTGTACTACTCTTACCATCTCAGAAGATGATGTCAAGAAGCAGGTTGGTGTGGATGAAGGCAATGGCTACATTCTGCATGACTGCAGAATGATTGGGAACAGAGTATTCAAAAACTGAATACAAAAGAGCTAATCTTGCCATCTTGCTTAAATAGCTTTTATTTAGTCTCTCAAAACACAGTTACTGTAAATACTGAGCTTAAAACATGTTTACATCCTGACAAAAATGAGTTGAAAGGTCATCTGTGTTGATGATAGTTCTATTCACAGGGAGTACTTGTGTCACAAGACTTGCCTACTTAGACACAGGACAAACTACCATTATGGTCATTTGCTAGAAACAGCAAAAAAATTAAAATTCTGTGGATAAATATCTCTAATGTGTCCTGAAGTAATTAGCAGGAGATTAGGATTTGGGGTTCTGAGTTTTTTCTTACACAACAAAAAAACCTCAGTTACTTACTGAGATTGGGCCCTTTCATATGTCCTACCTTGTTTGACAAGAATGAACTTTCAAAATCTAACATAGTTTTGATTTTATGGTTGGTTTTGATTTGCCATTTAGTTTTGTAATTTTTTTGGTGTTGTTTTTTTTCTCCAGATGACGAGTTTATGCACAGTTCTGTCCTGAACCAAAAGAGGGATGAAACCTGACATCACCTGGTTTTTTTTAAGGTGAGCTGTAAGGTCACTTTAAAAGTATAATGGGAAACTTCTGAATTACTGCTGTAGTTATTTTTTTAGAAAGAATATATCAAACAGTAATTTGTCTTCCATATTGTAGAAATGAATTTTTTCCATGATAAAACATAACACATGTCCTAAGTCTTCATTTGTTATGTCAACTTAATGGCAAAACAGGAAAATGTGTATAGCTCTTCATTTCAAAATACAGGTGCATTAGGCACTGTTCCCTGTACTATTTTCTACAGAAAAAAGAAAAAATCTAGGAGCTACTTTAGAGTTTGATCTATGCTCTCTTTCATTCTTCTTTCTCAGTTTCTTTATGCTTTTAGCAGGGAAAGTGCTCAAAATTGCTTTTGGAAAGATTGTCTCAATTATAGTTTCTCTTCACTTCCACAGTCATTTTACCAAAGCCTAGGGACCCTATGAAATTCTCATTAGAGCCAGCTGGAAGATTTTAACTGACTTCACTAAGCACTGGAAGGGGCTTTCTGTTTTCCAGATGAAAGTAAGCACCCTCTGCCAAGGTGTGCAATCACTATTGCTTTTGGCCATAATGCATACTGCCTCAACCCCACTGGATCCTCCAAACCCTTAGCATTCCTACCAGTGTGCCTTGATGGCCAAAGAGTGTAGCTAATTCAAAACTTCAATTAGCTGTTTTCAAAACAGAATTAAAACATTACGTTCAAAAGAAACATGTTTCCCAGTGAAAGCTGTCTGTTCCCTTTCTACCTTGCTTCCCCCCATCTCACCTTTCTCAAAGATGAAAAAGCACTGTTTTCCTAAATATACTCATTAGAGGGAGAGACACT
>VYZT01021788.1:0-13863 GCA_013400735.1 Pomatostomus ruficeps
TTTAACACTGTTGGATTTGGATGTCTGATTTGAGAAGAGACTACTCCGGGCTTACTCTGGTGGCCTTTGCTCTGTTGGCATTACAGTCAGTAATTCTGCTTCTCCACAAGAAACAAGTGCAAGCCTGAAAAACACAGGCACATCCAGAAGGCAGTTACATTCAGCTGGCCTCAATGACACAGGTTAATTAACATAATTGGCGTCTCCTTGTTTATTGTAGCTGAGGATTTGGCCAAAATAAGTACAGTGTGTAGCACAATTGTAATGTACCTTCAATTAACAAAAAATTAGAAACACTTGTAATTGCTGGTATATCCCGTAAATAACCCAAAGAGACTCAGTCATCCATGTCTGTTTGAACTCCACCTGGAAGAAGCAATGTCCGATTTTCTGACTCAGACATATAAAATGAAAGCTTTTGTTCAGCCATGAAATGAGACATTTGGATGTGGTAGATCACCCACCCTTTGATAACATAAATAATGAAGTGGTAAAATGCTCTTAGTACCCTACTAATTGGTTACAATGGAAATAAATTACCTTGGTGGAAAATTGCTTAATGGGCAACTTGAGATAGGTTTCCTTTGTTTGAGAGGCCGTTTAGGTGTTTATTGTACTGTACCGGTAGGAGAGTTTTGGTCAAAAGTTTTTAGCCTAAGTCAAAAGAGCAAGATCAAAGTTCTGAAAGAAAAATCAGTCTGTTTCAGACAGACTTTCATTGCATTTTGGAACAAGAAAAGGACAAAAATTATCTGTCTTCTGTTGGTGGAGAGAGAGAAGGAAAAGAATTATCAATAGAGCATGGAAATTAAGAAGAATAATTGTAGTCATGTCAGTGAAAATATTTTTTTTCAAACAGGAACTCAGTTTCAGCTGTCTCAATTTACCCACTCTGGCTGCTCCCTTTGGTACTTTCAGGTTCCATGGCAGAACTTTCACTGATCTTTTCTCCAGCTGGACATTCCACATTTCTGCCTTCTCTCTAGAAATAAATCCTGAGTATCTTACAGCCCAGGTGGTTGCTGTCTGGGCTATAAGGGGGAAAGGAACAGTTATTGAATTAATTTTTCTGGTCAGAATTTAATGAAATAATTCTCTGCTTAAATTGCTGCTTGATTTTTTTGTTATGCTTGAACAGGATTATGTCATGCTTTTGCATGACTGCTATGAATTAAGTCTCTACCAAAGGTTTTACACATCCATCTGCAGTTCCTCTTTACCACAACCAATCTTCTATAATCCCATTTGGAAAAGGCTGAAGTTGTGATATCTCTGTTACACTTAAGTACTCTTGGGTTCCTGAGATCAAATAGGGCCAATTCTGCAGTGCCCTGGGGCTGTACAGAGATAATGGGAGCAGGTGCTCCAGCATGTTCTCAGGGGTAGTTCCTGAAATTCAGGTCCTCTCTTTGGAGCTAATTCTTTATGCACCTCAGTGTTGCTGTTAAGCAACTCCGCTTATTTCCTTGAGTAAAATCCTCATGTACAGGTGAGGCTTGTTGGATATTTCTGGCTTCAGCCAAAAGGCTTTACATGAAACAATGTAAATCAAAGTGTACTGTATATATTTTTATTGCTGTTGCAATCTTGTTGCTTCCATACACAAACAGTAAAATTCAATTTGATGGAAGCCAGAAACTTAATAATAACATTTATTGGAATATTTACCAGTGCAAAGGCCCAATTTTGACATCTTTGTGATGATGTAAATTACTACAGCCTAATGTAAGTATCTGCTGATGTATGAGGCCTGGAAATATTTCTGCATTTTTGAAGTCAGAGGATGGATATCTGGCATAAACTGTTTCATAAAAATTGAATGCAGATCACTGCCTGACAGCCTGGTTTGCCCTGCATGTATTAAAGGCAATTGCAGGGGGGTTCTCCTGAGTGCCATCATCTTTTTGGCTGGAGCCTGCAACTTTTATACACCTGAATTATTTTATGTATGTGAATACTTTTATTGAACTCTGCATGTAAATATTTTCAATGTGGAGCCTTAGTCAGTGTAAATTCTTCAGAGGAGCGATTATTATGCCTAATTTTTGGCTCTGTCGTAACAGGAATTATAATTTAAACACATATCAGAAATATTTTTGTAAAAACTGAAGAGGCAAATACTCTTTATAATGTATTTTGAGAAAGGACATATCACTTGCTAACCATTGAGAAGAAATTTATAGGAGTGAAAAAACAATGGATTTATGCAGGCTGGGAGGGAAAATCTAAATTTTTCAGACAGACTTTTCTGTGACCATGCATTTGACTTGTCATATTACAGGCGTTTAGGGAAATGGAGATTAATTTTTTAACTGACTACATTTGAAAATAAATTTTTTGTCAATGTTGTGGGCCAAATAAAATCTGGTCTCAGTGTTTACACTCCTATGGGTTTCAGTTGAATTGCTTATGGTAAATCAGATTTGGACTTGACTATCAACCATTTGTTGATCTTTTTAAAAAAGATCAAATGTAATTCTTGCTGTGATCAAGCAAATTTCTACTGAGGTTACAGTCATTCCAACTAATTTCAGACCGTGTCAGCCATTGCCCCATTTTTAACATAATGGGATACTTAGAGTAGATTTTGGTCTTTGTGTGGGTGCATGGGAACACTCAAATATATTCTGCCATTGGCCAAAAATTTTGATCCAAATTTTCCATGTTAACTAAATACATCTGGATGAAGTTATAAACTCAGATTAGTACTTTATACTGCTGAGTAAGTTTCACCAGTTTAGTAAGGAAATGTGTTAGATTGTGTAAGATTTCCTGCCGCAACACCTCTCTTACCGAAACCTTTCCTAACAGAGAAAAGCAACTGACTCAGGTAGGAACACTCCTTTTTTTTCCTGAACCATGGAAGTGTAGGCATTCAGAGACGTGCATCAGGTCTTGTAATTTATATTTTCTAACTGCTGTGTAATGTCAAGGGCTTCAGCAGCATCTTTGTGTGCCAGGCTGAAGTTCTTATTGCATGCCCAGCGCTAGAAATGGCTGGCTGATAAGCTGATGCACTTTTTATCTACTTTGGAGCCTGACTGACATCTCCAAACACTGTTGTATCTAAACAGCTTGAATATGTGACCTCATTCCTTAAATACCATCACTTGAACAGCTCTTGTTGCTAAAATAAAAGCAGTGTTGATTCTCTGTTGTGAAACTTCCCCCAGCCCCTCTGACAGGCGCAAACCAAACCACACCTCCTTTTACTATGATAAAAAGGTTGATTTGTAGCAATTCCAGGGTACCTGCAGCAAAGGCACCGTGAGGGGTTTGTCACACTCCCTTTATGTTAATCTCTGGCTGCCACAGAAATTCGGGCACTTGCAATAGGGCTAGGGAACAGATCTCAAGGAAAATTATCCCAGAAAGGTGAAGTGGCGGAGTAGTTTTGTTTTCTTAGGTTGACAAGTAGTTTAAGTATTCTCTAAACTGGGAGAAGATTGGAGTTGAGCCAAGCTTTCCAGAAAAAAGAGGCCAGTATCAGCTTTCCCCTTTTATGCTGGCTTTTAATGCTCAGAAATAAGCCCTCTGCATTGCAGGCCTGTATCACTACTTTGTTAAATATAACCAGAGTTTTGAAAACACAAGCTGTGCCCCCCATTCAAACACAACCACATGTTTCTCTGCAAACAATGTCTGTTACAAAAAGCTTAAAGTTTTCATCTATGAAAACCATTTCTGTGGGAGAGCTGAGGTGCACATCCCCTGCGAAGTAAATAAAAAAGAAAAAAATCTTTTTGAGTGAACATACTTATTGCCTAATGTTTAAACAGTCTTTTCGGTTTGGTGCTCAAAATCTCTGAAGAGAACTTACTATTTTTAATCTTTTCATCTAGAGATAGGAACTGCCATCAGGGTTAGTGTCTCATTGTCTGTCAGTGCTTCTTAAAGCCCAGCATTGTTTTGGTAAGGGAGGAGTGACTGAGAGTGACAGCTGCAGTTTGTATTTTAATTTATAGCAACCAGATACAGCATTTACTTAGAAATAAAGGACTTCAGTGTAGCTTTGGACACCAAACCTGCATTTGGGGGAAAAAAGGGTAAAAACTCTTGTATAACTGTGGTGATCACAGCAGGTTGGACGTGTCTGCAGGAGAAAGACAGTCAGTTCTGTTGCCTTGCCCATTACCTGGGCACTCTTGGTGCCTGCTGGTGGGAGAGGGAGGACTCAGGGGAGCCTGAGTTTGGCACTTGGAAGGTGAGGCAGTCACTGCCATGGAGAAAGCACTCAGTGGTGACTCCACAAGGCTCTAAAGGTCAAGAGGAAGCACCTTGAGGCCAATATTGAATGTGGCTGGCAACCAGGGTAACTAAGCCTCTAAGGGAGTTATGTGCTTACTCTGCCCGCTGCCAACAAAACTCCTGCCAACATCTTTTTGTAGCAGATGAAGTCTATTAATTCTGCATGCATACCCAGCAGCAGAGAGGGTCTGACATCACGCTGGCCTCAATGGAACAAAACACAGACATGAGGAAGGGCAGGCGCATCCCAAAAAGACAAGGAAGTGTGTTGGCAATATTCCCAAAAACAAGAAGAAGCATTTCGCTCCCATGAAGGCACACTGGTTGTGTGCTGGTCCCTAGGGTTGAGAAGGAGCACTGTGAGATGTTTGAAGGGAATGCAGGGTTTAAGGATATCTAGAGAACACAGGCATTTTTCTCTGCTCATACTGCAATAATTTGCAGACTTCTTAACACTCTGCTTACAGAGGAGCCAGGTGCACTGACAGTGCACAAAAGTGGCAGATGGAATCCTGGTAATGATTTTTAATTACATCTTTGTGATACTTGGCATATGAATGAAATTCAGGCTTCCTGATGGTTTTATTAGATCCATAAGTGAAAAATTTACAGACTGAAGGAAAGAGCTGAAAATAGGGCTGTGAGGAGATCCATAATGAGTGATTTAATGAACTAGTTAAATCCATTGTAGAACACAAACTGTTTTTAATTGGAAACATTGGACAGTTTAATCTTTCTATCAAATGTTAGAGGAAATCAAATACCCTGTTGTATAAAAAGCAGCTGGGACACAGGGCGAATGGCCCTTATATCAGTGCTCTGTAAGAGGTCAATGACAATTTTAATTGATGCTATTTCAGTTCTTGTGGTATGGTGGTAACTAGAATAGAAATATCTGAACTGCTTGTTCTTAGAAATGTGTAGACTTTATCCACGAGAACTTTCAGCTTAGAATCAAGTACAAAGATTAGATGAAATCTGCAAACAACAACAAAAAAAAATGGGTGCAGTTAAAGATCATTTTGTGGGTACATCCCATTCCATTTATTTCTGAAAAATACAAGGAGTGGCAACATTCACTTATTTTCAAAGACACAGTTAGCAGTGAAGCCAGATATCATTAAAAATGCATCTTGTATGAAACCTAGTATACAGTTCTAGGAAAAGTTTATAAACAACAATTGCTTTAAAATTTTTTCTCTATTTTTTTCAACTTTGCAAAGCCCTTTTTATGCCTTTCTTTGTCAGCCTGAGAGCACAGCATGGTCCTACTAAATCCATCTCTTTGCTGTCAGTGCTGCATACCATCCCAATAGAAACTAAAGGAATGGGAATATGGGCTCAAGTTGGAACAAAAGCAGTATTCCCAGCTAGGTTTTCCTTTTTTCAAATACACAGAGGAAGATTGCTGGGGAGCATTAGAGACAATAACAGGAAACAGAATGTAACCAATGTAACCAATTTTGAAGGTAAAGTATTTCTAAAGTTTATCTGTGAAGAGACCTACATTCATTCATAAAAAAAAAAAAAAAAGAAAAAAAGAAGAAAAAAAAAGAAAAAATCTCTGGTCTTTTGGTCTTTGCTCTGGGATGAAAGATATAGTAGGGCATTGGGAGGTGTTTTGTGGCTTGTAGTGTGTGGGTGGATGAAGAGTGGATGATCTCTTGACCTCTCTGCACTAAACAACTGGAAGGTGGACTTTGGGAGTCTGATGCAGGGTGAGTTTGGTATCAGCCCTCAGCTTAGAGTGTTGTTCTGCACAGAGATATCTGCTGGTACTGTGCTTCTCATGTAGCCCACCTTTCATGTAGGTAATCTTGAACCTCTTCAGCCTGAGTGCAGCCAGCCAGGGGCTGAGCTCACACCAATCCCCAGCAGGGGGGTTGCAGTGGAGCAGCCTGAATCCATACAAGCTGCGGCTCTCATCCTCGTTGCTTAAGAAGCTTGGATCTGGTTTTAGTGACAATTCTCTTAAATACATAATATGAACTCTCTAGAGCTAATCTTCACTCAAGCCAGTAAAAATTAAGGATGGCTTCCCCTTTCCCGGAAGCAAATACACCTTTGGCGTTTCACACATTTCTGGAGTTATCTTTGGAACATGCTGTATTTTACCAATGTCATTAATGTGTAAAGCTGTGATAAAGTGCTGTGTATTCTTAGAAGGAGGTTGTGCTCCTTCCACTGCAGAGCTGTGCAGAAAAGTTCGCTCTGGAGAACCAAGAGGGAGAGGATTTCTCTGCCCTGCTACGTGCCCAGAAAGTGGTCCCTAATCCAGGGCTTCACATCGGTGGAACTTCAAACCCTTGTGAGCACTCAGGATTATATCAATATTGGTAACTGTGTTAGGATAACATCAGCTTTTAAAGTGTCCTTTCCTCCCTGCTAGCTGGGCTTCATGTTGCTTTCCCAGACCCTTGTTAGTTCAACTCCCTTGTATTTCTCCTTTGGTCCCAACAGTCCCTGGGTTTGATTGGCTAAACTGTCACTCCTGTACATGCACAGAAGTAGGAATGCTGAGCTGAGCAGCTGCATCTCTTCAACTGTTCATTTCCAAGTCTCAACATCTTTGGATTTTTCCCCCCATCTCCATTGCTCTTTCTAAGTTTTAGGTGTAATCCTTCCAAAATGCATTAATCACATTAAAGGTTTAATCACAGTAAGGGTTTTGCTTTTTACTATTCTTGTACATTCAAATGTCTTTTCAGCTTTTATTTGTATGTGGGGTTTTTTGCTTAATAGTCGATTGAGGGTGGATTCTTAGTCTACAGAAAATTTATTCTGGGTGATATTCATAAATGCAGAGACTCAAATTTGTTATTATTCAATAAATGAATGCATGGCTGTTTCAGAGTATAGTCACCTTCCTATTTTGATATCTTTGTACAACTGGAACA
The DNA here is from genome assembly GCA_013400735.1 of Pomatostomus ruficeps. Taxonomy (NCBI): domain Eukaryota; kingdom Metazoa; phylum Chordata; class Aves; order Passeriformes; family Timaliidae; genus Pomatostomus; species Pomatostomus ruficeps. The sequence continues at coordinate 7,146 of VYZT01021788.1, forward strand.
AGCAGAATGTAAAGTCAGTCCTGGTCATACTGAGAGCACTGTAACCACTGCCTCTTGATTTATCTTGCACCAGATTTTAGTTCTCTTGCCTTCAGATACCCATAAGCAACTGCATTTTACTGTAGTAACACTTAGATACACATCCTTGAGGGAAAAACTGGTCCTCAGAAAGAAGTTTTGAATAAAAAGGAGAGTAGAGAAAATATAGACTTAATTGTATATCTAAAATAACAGAACTGACTCAAACTGTAGATACATTCAGTGCAGCAAGGGAAGCTGAAATTAGAATTTTTTTCTTTTGTTTTCTGCCTCATCTGGTTTTCTGCTTGTAACGAGGGCTTTATGCCCTTTTTTTCTCCTGTCTTCTTTTCAAATAAAACTGAATCAAACTATTAATACATTCAGTACAGCAAGGTAACCTGGAATTACACTTTTCACTGTTTCTTTGCCTGATCTATTTTTGTGCTAGAAAAGGGGTTTTCTTGCCCTTTCCCTTTTGTCTTCATCTGTTACAATTTCTGTATATTAGGCTCATGATTCATTTCACTCTTTTCTCCTAACCCTCTCATGTCTGGCTACGGGCCACTTTTCCAAAACCTCAGGGATATAGATTCCATTTAGTTCTGTTTTCTTCTTTCTCCACCTGCTGCTGACTGACTCTGCTTGACTTGTCCTCCCACCCCAAACTTGCTCAGAGACCAGCACAGCTTCTGTCCACAACTTCCCTCCCTTCCCATTTGCCATTTCAATCTCTCCCCCACGTAACCACTGCTGGTGAGCCCCAAAACTCCCAGCTCCAGTGTTGGTTGCTCTGCCCAAGAAAATGGCTTTATTCAGGCACGTGGGCAGGAGCTGTCAGTTGTCCTCCATGCTGGCTCTGTTAGATGGCCAGGAGTTTTGGAAGAGCAGCACATAGCTTATGACAGGGCCAGAGTTTCTGTGTAGCAGCACAGAGAATGCAAATACATGCAGGAATTGCGTGGGTTCCTTATCCAGGTATTGCCAAACCCCAAACCCACCTATCTTGTCCAATCCCATGTGATGTTGCCTCAGGTGACAGGGCTACAAACATGGCATACACGTATCCCACGCATCTGTGTGCTGCCAAGACTCAGAGAGGGTATTACACCAAACCAGTCCTGTGCTGACATGACACAGAATAAATGAAAACTAAACTGGTGTTTTTATCATTCCATTAACTTCATGGGCAGAACAATTCCTCTGAAGTTTACCAGTGCGCGTTACCAGGCTCGGCAGTGCTCCCAGCTGACGTGTCTGGTCTGGCTGCCAAGTGGTGAGAAATCTGATTGGAAAAGATTTGAAAAAGCCCATGCTGGCAGAAGGTATTTATAGCCCCACCACGGTGTCAGGGGCTGCCTTCGACATTGAGGGTTCATGGTGCTGTGCTCTGTAAATCGCAGATTATGGGGGCTTTGCCTTAGGAGCTTACAGATGAGGAGGGCTCACAGGAGTGTGTGCCATTACCTGTCAGAGAACAGATAGTGCCTGGATATGGAGCTAAACTTAGTATTATGGGATGTTATTCTGAGCTCTCTTATTTTCTCATTGCATGTATATATTTCTTCATTTGTTCTAGACCTGTCTTGCAAATCCCAAACACCTGCAAGAGAAAGCAGCTACCCAAGAATGGGAGGTGGCAAAGCTGACTGTTCTTTTTCCACTGACCCCTTTGGTTTGTTGTTGCCTCAGTTTTCCAAAACACCCCTACGCAACACATCTTTCATCCACCTGTTGTATTGTGCTTTGTGAACTGTGTGTAGGAGGAATTGACTTTGTAACGTGCCAGTGTTGTGTAACACACTGAGCCTTGATACTTGGCTGGGGAGCCTGAGCACTCCAGAGGGTAAACGGAACCTGATTGGTGTCCAACAGCCAGTCCAATACTTTTCGGTTTTTTGGTTCACATTTTGGGCATGCATTTATCCATCCATCCATAAATATGCCACACACAACTATAAATGCAAAAATACTAAGACTGAAGGAATATCTGTAATTTGAACTAAAATTTCTTAGCAGAGAGGGAAAAAATCCCTAATACAGTATGTTAAAATTTATGTATTGGTAGGAATGCAGTAAAAATTTAAATATCATTCAGTTGCCATAAAATGATCTAAAACTGAACCAATGTATCATATACTGTGTATTTATATGGTGGCACCTGATTTCATTGTCAAAGCAGTTTAAATAGCTCTTACTATTTCTGAAAAGTATGAGCAATGACATCCTGTGCTATTTTTAGGAATAATATGTTTATCTTTATTTAGTTGCACTTAGATGGATGCTATATGGAGAAGGAAGAATTACCCAGTCCTGGGCTGTTTTAGTCTGGGGGAACACAAATTAATGATTTGAGATGCTGCCAGTTGCTTGTGTGATCTTTCTGTTCTGTGGGTCAGCAGCTGGAGGTCTGGTCCATTTTGGAATCTCTTCTTGTCTGCTCCCAGCTGTCTTCCCTCTTATTCCATAGGGGGATACATAAATTACTTTTACAAGTTCAACATTCTGGAGCAGTCACAGAAATGGATTTAAAGGGAGGAAAAAATTCTCAGATGAGGAAAGAGAGGCTGATTCTCTAGAGGTAGTAACCTTCACCCATCTCATGAAAAAGCCAAAATGCACTGTTACACTTAGTTAATATAAAAAGCATATACTTCGTGGTACCTTACAATTGTTCTTTTTCTTATATTCTTGAAGAAAAAAATAAAGGATACGTTGCTTCAAAGAAAGAATTCACTGCAACAATTGAACATCTATATGAACTTCCAAGCTATAAGAAGGGCTAAAACAGGTCATATGAGCAGAACATGAGGGCAGTGATGATCTGCTGAGGGAGGGAACTTGGCTGCAAGTGGTCTGGATTTGAGGATTCTGTGAGACAAGAGTAGAGGGTAAGCATGACACTTGCATAAGCACTGCAAAGAGACCACATGAGTGATCAGAGGTACATTTGACCATCACATCAGCTACACAAGCACTCCAAAGTATCAAGAAACTGCTTATATACAATCTGGGATCACCAATTATTGAGCAAAATGGAGGAATTTTTAGATGCAACTAACAGGAACAAGGAGGTTGTCTTCTCACCATCCAAAGAATGTATTTAAAATGCCAATCAATAGGCCTTTGTTTTGAGTCTGTCCTTTTTTACTAGGATACCTACGAAACAGTCCTACACTGTAAGAAATAGTGTGATGAAAGAACAAGTAAAATTAACATGAATTCAGTGGGAGCCCAAAAGGGAGCACATATCTGTGTGCCCTGTTCCTCCTCGAGGCTCCAGTCTAGGTTAAAAACTGCTACTGGTGCAAGTGTCCAAAAGCTACTCATCACCACCCAGTGAGGGTGGCTTTGCAACCCACTGCAGAGCTGAAGATTTATATAATTATATGATTTACACTTCCCTGGAGTGTTCAAGGCCAGGTTGGTTGGGGCTTGGAGCAACTTGGTCTAGTGGAAGGTGCCCTTGCCCATGGAAGGGGGTGGAATGAAATGGTCTTGAAGATCCCTTCCAACACAAACCATTTTATGATTTCATGGTCTTATTCTTTTAAGCAGCCGTCATTTAGAAGAACTGTGTTGAATCAGTTTAGCTGGGCAGCTCTTAAAGACTGCTCTTCTAAATTCTGATTTTATTTTCAAAAATTTCAAGTGATAGACTTGAATGAGAAACAACATACAACTAGCTACCTCTAAAGCCAAACTGATTGGCTTTTTTTTTTTATTTATCCAGGCATTTCTACCCAGGATATGGTCAAGTTATTTCTAGGCCCACATATTAAAACTTGCACTGTTTAGCAACCTGATTCTACCTGATGGAATAAATCCAGTAAATCTTAGCTAACAGCCTGTGCTGAAGTAGTAATTTGAGCAGATGTTACATGTCATTCAAGTAGTTAGTTTTTACTGAAATATGTTCATTTTTCACAAGTTACAATGAGAAGAGTAAAAACTATATTTGCACTTTAAAAAAATGCATTGAAAATAGTTTCGACTAAGGGATACCTAGCAAACGTCATGCTCTAGAAATCTGAAGAATCTTGGTTTTCTTCTGGGAATAAAGTAGCCTTGTGCAACTTCTTTTTCCTGTGCTGTTTTCTAAGTGTCTTTTCCTTTTGTTTCTGCTCCTTTTCACAGGATATATCAGAAAGAATTTAGCCTACAAGATTTATCTTCATTTTTGCATTGCCAATACTGTGGTTGCACTTAGGTAGTCTTCACCACTGACATGACTCACCTAAAATATACCCCTATCTACACCAGTCAGAAACTAGTTCCAAAACCAGTAAAACAAGCAAATTCAGGTTTCCTATAGCTCCAGGTCTTACATTGTTTGCATCTCTATCCTGGAATATCTTCAGTCGTTCTCACACCTCTCATCCTCCCTTTTTGTTCTGCCATCTGGGTAAATGACAGACAGGCTTGTAAAAATGACTTACATGTACACCAGTGGAATGGGAAACCACCAGGTTCTCCTGGCTCCCCCTCCACAGGAGAGCTCATCAGCTCTCTGTAATTTAGTCAGCTGCTGGTTTCTACAAAAGTATCATCGAATCTGCTGCCACTACCATAGTTAACTGAAATTGTCCAAAGCCTTCAAAAGATGGAATATTTTATCTGGGGAAAGGTGAGGAAGGTAAAGAGCTTCAGTGAATGACCTGCTGGACATGATGCTGAGAAAGCTGGGGAGTCATGTTGGACATTTCTTAGCTGTCCTATCTTTGTCTGACCCAGATAAAAGGAAGAGCTCCCTAAATACTCTAAGAAAGAAGTGCCAGTCCTGGTGGTGTTTTTCAAAGCTGTCCTATATTCAGTCCCTGGAAGTCAGAAATGCTCTGTGGTCCCAGGCACCACCATGACCCAGGTGAAGACTCCAACTGCTGTAGCCTGATAAAAGCAGTTTTAAGGGACAAGCTGTTAAACAGTGAGCAACATTCTGGAAAGTAGCAGCTCTTCCTTCCAAATGTGAGTTCAGATCAGTGCTGCTGCTCCCTCTGCATACTTTGCCTGTATAGTTAAATTTCCTAATTCCAGTAGTGATGCCATCAGCCTTGTCTACAAGTAATGGTGAAAATGTTGCCACCATCAATCTGTTTTCTCCTCAGGCATGTTTGACAGCCTAGGGAATAAGCCTGAATGTTGGTTACCAGGCTGTTTCTTTCCTAAGTGGGTCAATACCAATGCTGAGAAAGAGCAAAAATTGATCTCTAATATAAATTATATGCACTTTTCCCTTTACAAAGCAAACCAGTTTAAATTCCAATCTATTATAACTGTAATAAATCCCTACGTTTTAAAAAAGCTCATAAAATAATGTGGGTAAGATGCCATGATTTCAGAGAGTTCATTCTTGCTGTTGTAAATTCTAGTCACAGAGAGTGGCATCACTAGCTCAGTACCTGGAGTCAGAATGTGACAGTGATTTAAAATGAAAAGTAGGAGGGGGGAACATGAATTAGAAAAAGAAGTTGATACTACCTGGAGCTGTTTGCAAGAGGTGTTAATAGAGAATGGATTTTTTGTGTCTGGGTCCAATGGAGCCGATGGTCCGTAGGCTCCTAATGATTGAGAAGTATTATGGCTGACCTGGTAAGTGAATAATTTAATTGTATTTCTTAAAAGTGTGAGGCGCTGATGAGTAGCAACATTAAACCTAACGTGGGAAATTACCAGTATTCTGACAATTAGAAAATTCTAGGAGTGTCAGTAAGACATAAAATTAATTGCATTGTCCTATAAGTAAGACCTAAATGGTTCTTTCCAAGAAAAAGAGTAATCAGACCAAAATCCCATTAACAGTGGATTCCCATGCAGCTTTAATGAGGTGAATTTTTCGTATCATAGTCTCATTTGCTGGAGAGCATTGTAGTTGTTTTGGTTCCCTTCAAATGTTACATATTTTAATGATGAACAAATGTATTCTTGTTCACTGTTGTAATATCATTTTAATGCCATGCATCAGTTTTGGTCCCTTTGAATGAAATCTTACAGAGGCCAAAAGTAAATTACCTGGATGTAGGAATTTAAAGCTGCAGCTAATGGCAACTTTTCACTGGTGGCACTTGGTGTCTTTTAGAGCTGTCCTTTCAGAGCTCTCATTTATGCAGATGGACGGGCTCAGCACCTGACTGGCTGAAGGAAGTTCTAAAGGGTGTGTTGTGAGAGGTCTGAATCAGAATACTGCATATTGACATGGTTATTAGGGCATTTACTGTAGAAATGGATGGGCTTGATTCCAATCAAACAATTTGTCAGGGTTTGGAATACTTTTCTTTTTTGTTTAGCTCTCTGTGTTGGAATTTTTCCCCATTCTACTTGCTGAAGGGTATAATGGGTCAGTGATTAGTTACTGGAAAGCCATAATGGGCGAGTGATTAGTTACTGGAAAGCCATAATGGGGATGATTAAGATGAGACAAAGAGGTGACCCTGAGATGGGTGCGGCTGGCTAGCCCTTATCTGGACTCTCTGATAGCTGGGATTGTTTCCCCTCGGAGGAGGGCAGGGCTACTGGGACTGGGGACAAGTTAAAAGAGAGCCAAGCAGAGCTGGAGGGCACTCTTCTTCACTGCTGGACATCCAGAGACAGAGGCTGCTGGAGCCCTAGGGAGGATCTGCCACCACTGCAGGCGTCTGTCTCCAACTGGGTGCTTCTATCCTTGCTCCCCGACTGGCTGTGACCGTGACTCCATCAAAGCTGC
>VYZT01021788.1:18561-38026 GCA_013400735.1 Pomatostomus ruficeps
TTCTTTTTTTCTAAATTTTTTTATTGTAATTTCTTCTGTTTCCCTCCTCCTCCCCCCCTGTGTTATGCTAATGGCGGGAGGGGGAAGCGCCGCCCCGGCCGCCGCCTCGCACATGGGCCGCCCGGGGGCGAGGCCGCCGCCGCCGCCTGGCAACGGCCGCGTCGCGTGGGAAGCGGGGGGCCGAGCCCGGGGGACCGGCCGAGCCCCGACGGACCGGCCGTGTCCGGGATATGGGCTGAGCCTCGCGGGGACGGCCCTGCCCGGAGTACCGGCCGAGCCCCGAGGGAGCGGCCGCGGGGTCCGCGCGGCTCCGGCCGGTTCTCCACCGTCACCGAGCCCGTCCCTCGCCGCATTGTCCCGGGCACGGTTCTCCCCGGGGCGGCCCGGCACTGCGGTTTTGGGCGTGAGAGCGCGGGGGAGGAGGGAAACATAAGATACTTGTAATCTTACTCATGTTTAACACAGCGCCTGGAGGGAGGGGCGAGGCGAGGGACTGCGGAGCCGCCAGCCCTCCACCTGGCCGGCACAGCCCTGCGGCCCGTAGCCTGCGTGGGGACGCCGCGCCTCGGCCGCGAACTGCGGGGCTGAGCCCCAGAGAGGGCACCGGTGACCTAGGGAGGAATGCGTGGCAGCACAAAGGGCGACCAGGCTGCTCGCTGCTCTAGGTGTGGCAGTCTTGGAGAAGAATGTCAGCCTCGCGTCCTGGATGGCCGCGGCTTAGCCACGGCTGTCACCTGGGGCTTCTCCAAGGCGTCGCCCCGTAATGTGGGGGTTCGCCGGAGTCCAGAGCTGTGAACCCCCAACAACTGATGGTGCTGCCCGAGTGCCAGAGCCCGTCTCAGGTCTAATCTGGGATCTGACCCGCATGACTAATGCCTTGCATGCGGATTGTGAGTGTGCTTTGACTCCACTTCTCCTTAATTCAAAGTACAAGAGCTTACTTGAGACCACTAAAACAGAGAAAAGGAACAAATTCAAATGCCTTGAGATCATTGTGGTGTGTGCGTATCTTCAATGCTGTTGTGGTGTTGGTATGTTGTAAAAATGCAGGATTGCAATAATAACTAAACACCACAGTATGAGGGGGCATGATACTCAAGATCTAATAAAAAAAAGCATCTGGAACAATAATTACAGTAAAGGCCTGTTAAAACCTCAGTTTAGGGTTGTCAGGTTGCATGTGTGACAAGACTTTATGGTTACTTGTGCTGTTGTCTTTCATGAAGCCCACTTTGTTTTGTTCTTCTGGAAGCTCTCTGTGTAGCAATATGCCAAGGAGATTAATTTTTTTTTTTGTTTGTTTCCACCGTTTGGAGGACAGATGATGACAAAAGCTTGCAACAGACTGAAGAGGAGGGATTCTATATCATGGATGAACAGAATTTTTTCTAGGCATGTTGTCTGAGTGGAGCTCTGGATGGTTTAAACAGAACTGAATGGAAGAAATAGGATCTACCAAATCATGTTGCTTTGAAAAGTAGGCATGAAAGTGTATTTTCTGGAGGTGATTTGTTTTGGGGGTTTTTTTCTCTCTGACCCCTGAAGGATAAGGCAAAAAGAGCACAGTAATTCCTGAAATAGTTCTGTGTTAAAGACCTCACTGTGAGAATTGCGTAGTGTGGCTGAGAAGTGGCATCAAAGAGTTATTTTAATTTGTCAGTGATGATTAATTTAGGGCTCTGAAGTAAGAACTGGCATCTGGGGGAGGTCTGGTTTCCAAAGACAAGATGTTGTAACACAATGCTCATCTAATGATGAGTTGGAAATATTAGAAGCTCTGTACTTGTATCTCCTAGATGAGAGCAAATTGTGTTCAAAAAAGCATTGCCAGGTTATCTCATGAGTACTTTGGCCTTCTCAGATGCAGGAGCACTTGGTTTCCATCATGTTAAATATCCATTTAAACATCAAATATTTGTTAGTTTTGCATTTAGCAATTGGTGTTAAAACTGTCTGTGTCAAGGTATTTGGCTTGGCTTCAAATGAGTTCACTCTCAGTCATGCTGGGAGACTGGCAAATTGAATTTGCTGCCTGCAACTGGTGGCAGGGTGACCATGGCAGGGACAGCCACGTGGCCCTGTGGTTTGCTCTCTGCAGAGCTGTGGTTTCACTTACTTTGAGCTCTGCTGTTTGAATTTAAGGTATAACTGAAGAATTACAGTTCACAATCTAGAAATTTTGAAAAAAAACCTCTTTATATTTGAAATCTAATGCTTTGATCTATGAGGATTTGAGGCAAAAAACTTTGAAATTCTGTTTCCAAGAGGAGAAGAGTAGGGCCTGTAGCAAGTGTGCAGAGAATAGTAGGGCTTCTTTTATCTGCAACAATTGGCCATGGTGCTGCCTTTTGTCAGTGGAACAATAGCAAAAATGTATTGCCTACTTGATGGCACATTGAAATGTATTTTATATATATATGGAGGTTTTTTTAAAAAGAAAACCGTTGTAATAGCTATAAGTTACACACTTCAGAGTATTCAGTATCATTGTGACATAATTATATGTAATGCAAGTCTCTGGCAGGGTAAGAGCAGCCTACCTTCTGAAGAGCTCATATAAATATTTGCAGGATGAGAAAACAAGCAGGATCTCTGCAGTCAAACTTGGGTTCTCCTGAACAGTTTCTGGGTTTTTGGTACTTGCTGTTTCATGAGTAGCAGAAATTACAGTTCTGGAGAGACTACTGCTTAAATCTTTTGATTACTTGAATTTACATGGGGTGCAAAAAAAAAGTCAGTTTGAGGTAGTGGTACATGGTCAAAGTAATACCCCCCTTTTTTGGCTAACTGCCCAAAGTAAGAATAACCAGTGCACTATGATGAGTAGATACCACTTTCCTCCTTCAAGCCCTAGATCCTGCAGCAAAAGGAGGGTCATATATCACTTTCCTGGAGGAGACTGTTGTATTTTGAAGTTAAACTGCACTTACCAGAAACCTGTACACAAAATCCACCAGACTGGCCCTAGGCCAGCATGCAGAGAGAATGAAGATGTTTCCTTGTGTGTCTGCTGCCTTCAGCTGACCTGGGTTAAATACATATTCTAATGTTGTGAAGGGCCAGTTTATTAATTAGTCTTGCTTTTCCATTTGATTATATAGGATTTTTTCTTTAATTCATCCATGTTGAGGAGACATTTCAGGAAGGTTTGCCAGCCAGTGTCAAGCAGAGGTCAGCTGAGCTGCCCGGAGCTGTCCCTGGCCAAGCTGAGCCCAGCCGCAGGAGCTGCTGAATAAATGCAGATCTATACTTGCTTCTGCTCACTCCAGAGAGTGAACCTTTTACCCTGCACATCCTGCATTTGCATTTTATACAGACTCTAAACCAGTGTATTTGCTGCTCTGTTGTGCTGCTGTGTCTGCATGGACACCTCCGGAGGAGTTGTGTGCATTTTAAGGACAGGATGCAGCATGACTTGGATAAAACAGAGCTGTCCTTGAATACTACCACTGGTGACTTTCATTTGCACCCTTCATTTATTAAAATATGTAGCCACTGATGTTCAGTGTTTCTCTGAAGTGCAAGACCCTTTCTCTTCCCAAGTACAGTCAACAAAGCTCTAAGAAAGGTGTTCATAACCTGTGTTGTCTGACAGAATGTGATTTTTTCTTTTGTAAAGGGGAGAATAATCAGTAATTTGACTGGTATAGTGAACCTTCATTTTCATATTTCATGTTCCCATCTTGGTGAGTTCAACAAAGGATCATTTTATTTAATCAGTTTTATTCATTGTCATGTGTGGTGTCTAGCACTGGGGCCTGCTTCTGTAATTGAGCTGGTGTAAGAGTTTCAGAAACAGCTCTTTCTTCTATTAAGCAGAAATGCGTGCAAGGATAGTCCTGCCAAGTTTGCTGGTATGTTTGCTTTGTGTGTGTATCCCTTGACTTCCTTTCCAGGATAAAACCACACAGCTTCCATCTACCCTATAATGATGTAGCCCTCAGGGAAGTTTTGAATTGCACTGAGAGTTTTCCCCTTGGAGATGAAATCCTACAAACCACAAGTTAGGAGACAGTGAAGAGCCACTGTTTGTTTGCCCTCTTTCCCTGTCCTCCCAGCCCGTACTTAAGGAAGTTGGGAGCATGGCTGTGGAGTGACCACTGTCCTGTCCACCTTGTTGGTCTGTCTTGCTCACCTTGTTGCGTCACCACTGGTGGCCACAGAATCTCTTTCTTATCTCACAGATAACTACAAACAGCAGCACTCATGGAAGTTGAGGGGAGTGTTCAGGCTTCCCAGTCAGAAGTGTTCTCAAAGTTGCTGGGAAAGTGAATGTTTTAATTTTCCTTCCTCTTCCTCCAGTGCCCAGGATTTTGGAGAACATTCAGTCTGGGAGCCTGGCTGCTTAGCAGGAGGCACTTAGGCATCGGTCTTCTCATCCCTGGAGCCTAGTTGTTCCCATGCTCTCGATTTCTGGGGGCCTCTGGTGCTTGCCGCACAGTTGGGAAGGAATTTCGAGGCTTTGTCTGCCTGCTGTTTCCATGTCCATTCTGCCACACCCAGCTGCTTGATGGCTGTCCTCGGTCCGCCTGGCCTTTGTGTGCTGGGAAGGAACAAAGGGTGGTTAACCTTCAACTGGAGCATTTGGTGTCCTGGAGTTATATTTCTTTAATATTTTGACAGAAGCTTTTTTTTTTTTTTTTTTTTTTTTTTTTTTTTTGTTCAGGCAGGTTTCTAAAATAACTACGAAACTCAGGAAAATTAGCAAAGCATAGTTCAGTCTGAAAATGTCCTTTGGGTTCTAGTTTGGAGGCAAGGAAATAGTTCTTGGTCTTTTATTGGCTAGAAAATGGAAAGCAACTAATAGCTTACAGGTAAATTGTCTTGAGATATTCAGAAATGCTTATGCATGAAAATGCTTATGCAGGAGGAAAATTGTGTAACTATCAAGCTGCTTTAGAAATGAACAAAAAAGAGCTGTTATTGCCAAGTAAAAATAGTGAACTGTGAGACCTCAGTAGAAAAGTAATGTTTTCATGCAGGTTTTTTTTTTCAATTTCTTTGTTTATGATCTATAATAGAAATTGCTCCTGTGTATGCTTTGGAAACACTGCAAAATATTTTCTACTTATTCTGCCATCTCAGTTTTTAGGGCAGCACAGGAGAGCCAGCACTGAGATCCTGCAGTCCAGGCAGGTGACACGTGCTTGGTGGATGGCTTTTTAAATTGGTCCTTCCATCAATAAGAACGATTACAATAGCAATAAAATAATGGCCTTATTAATATTCACAGAATCTGAGAAAACCAAATTATCTCAGTAGAATATTTTTTGTCTTTCAAATGGAAATAATCAATCAGCTGCCAACTGTAGCTGCCAAAATATGATGATTTTAAGTTAGGATAGATTTTATGGTTTTAAATTACTGCTTTGCCCCATGATTTTAATGGGTTTGTCTCAATTTGTTGTTTTCTGATGTATAAAGAAAAGTATGTACTTTTAATTTCATCTCCCCTATCTAAGTAGAAGTATTGGAAATACCGGTGTGACCCTCCCTGGTTTTGCTGGGAGACTTGCTTTGTGTCTGAGAAAATACTCTCAGCTTCTACTGGCAGCTTTTTAATGAGCAGGGCAATCATGTCATCAACTTCATCAGCTAGGGAGAATATGTTAGTTAAGATGTCTTCAAATAAGACACAAGACTGAGATAAATATAAACTTTCCTGGTGCCAGTTAAAAATGTTCTCAGTCTGTCAAAATCCTCCTGCTTATCCAGTCAGCACTGGTTTGTGACAGTTTTCCTTGAACTCTGCTGTCCCCTCTTTTCTGACAGGAGTGAAAATTCCTTAATGCCTGTCGTTCTGTGTCCCCTGTGTGTGGCAAGGAAACCAGTGCCAAGGAAAACAGATGAAAGAGCATGTGTGAGGCCTTGCAAAGCAGGTTGTAGCTGCAGAACAGAAAGGAACAAGCGAGGAGAAAAATGTCACTGGTGGCATAGAGGCTTCTTCTTTCATGGGCTTCAGCCTGCTCAGAGGGATGGATTTAGAGTGCTTTAAACCCAAGTTTTTGTCAAAGGATCACATTGTTAGATGGGAAAATAGGGTTTTCCCTGTGTATTTTGTCTTAAATTACACAAAAATGAAGTGGGTGGGCAAAACCTGTATTGACCAAAACCCATCGCAGTGCTGTGGATACCCTTGGTTGTCAGGAGGACTCTGTGAATCTCCGCACTGCTTTATGCCCTTCATTGAAAGATATTCTGCAGATACCAATGGCTACGACTAGTCCATATTCTTGCTCCCTGTTTTTCATATCTTATACATCAGACATCTCATGCACCAATTTGTTTTTATTTTGCAGACTGTAAGCTCTTATGTCAGAGGCTTGTCACGCAAGGTAATGTGTTGGGAAGAGATGCCAAAAGAAATCAGTAGCATCTCATCTCCATTCTTTAAAGATTATTTTAGCTAATAAATATATTCTTCTGCAATGATAAGGTTGCTCATCTAAATACTGCTTAATTTGTTTAATTGTGGGGAAAGCAGGGAAAAAATCCATCTGTACAAATCAGTGAAAGGGAATCTTATGATTGGTATAATCTCTAAAATTAAATTGGATAATGTCTGCATAATGATAGGATTTGCATGGCTCTTTAGACCTCCTGCCTTTGAATAAGTTCTGATGTAATTACTATATTTTTCTGCTTTGTGGCACTGCCAGAAATGAAATTTGTTCTTGTTACTTCAATGTATGGTTAAAGAGTCTGGGTCTTAAGGAAGAGTTACTTAGTTTTTAGAGGCATTATCTGGCGGTTTTTCTGGTTACAAATGTTGCCAAAGATCGAGTACTGGGATTTAAAGCTGTGTCTAGCTGGACACATGTGTTTGCAATTGGCTAGATTGTTTCTTTCTGCTTCTTTTTAGTCAATTACATTGAAACATTATAAATTGGTATCGTAGATGCTGAATCTGGGAATGTTCATATCTTAGATTGTTCTAAATTAATTTTAGCTTTGCTATTAAATACATTTGATTTATATATTAAATATAGTTGTGATTGTGAAGTGGGTATTTCAGGCCATCAGAGATGAACAGTGAACAGTTGGGGTTAATTGTGGCCCCCTGACTTCAGTAAAGGGAGGCTTTACCCAGCACCTGATGCTAATTTGGGTAATAAAGCAGAATTTCTGTGATTGGGCAGTTGGCACCCTTGGGGGGAAGGTACAGCCAAGGTATGTGGTACTTGTGCTCTGCCATTCGCTCCTCCCTGAGCTTTGGGGTGTGCTCAGGCGCAGAACAGTTTTCTCTTTGTTCCTGAGAGGATTTAATTTCCCCATGGGGAGCTCCTGTGGATTGCTGGGCTGCGATAGGTATGTGCATCCTGTTTCTGGGAATTCTGCGTGTACTTGGTGGGAGACTAGTGAAAAGTTTCTTGGGAGCTGAACCGTGAGACTTTTTTTCTTTGTTTGTTTAGTTTTACTAACAAAAGATGCCAGATAAAATCCTGTCCCTGCCCTGAGGGGATGAGGTTACGCTCAAGGAATGAGGGACTTTTAGCAGAAAGTGTCATTACAGAACCACTCTCTGAAATGCTTTGGATCCTGTCCCTCGTGATGCTGATCAAAATGGTTGCTAGAGTGAGGTGAGACTGGCAGTTGTGTGTGAAGTATTTAATGGCCTTTTAAAAACACCCTCGTGGTGGGCTCTTACTTTGGCAGCCTGAAAATTGTAACAGGGAGTGTTGTGATAGAGCCCGAACTAACGTCTCTTCTTTGTGTCCCTCTCGCTGTTCCTGCTTCAGTCGGCACTGGGTATTGCAGGGGAGTGGAACTGCCTTTCTTTTCACTAAACAACTGATCAAAAGAAATAACACATAGCTCACCTCTGTCCTGGTGTTCTACACTGTCCGTGTTGCTGGGTAGCTTGTCTCAAGTAGAGCTTTTTTTAAAAGAGGAGAAGCTGCAAAATTGCACCATTTAAAAATGACATTGAAAAGAACTTGCCTAAACCAGTTTGGTTATGGATTTCTGCTTAGACAACAAGAAAATGTTATCTCACTGGGGATCTCTTTGCAGAAATAGACTATTTTAAATGCTTGTTTTGGACTTGATTTCTTCACGCATTTCAAGTAGTGCAGTGCAACTCTCCCTGCAGGTGATGCATGATTCCACTTTGTGGTAACTGCCATGAAGGCCTGAAATGACCTACAGCTGGGCTTGTTAATGGTCAAAGGTCTTGGCTCCTTTTGTGATCCCAGCTGTGATGCCCTCAGGATGTCCAAAATGGAGTTCCTTTTTCCCTTTAAGTCTTCAGTAATCCCCATCTTCTGCAGCAGCTTGCACACTTTCCTCCCAAGATTTCTAAATAGTTTCCTAAACTGGAAACTTCTCTTTAAAAACTTACACCTATAACTAAAAAAAGCCAAATGAGAAAAACGAATTATTTCCTGCAGATCTGCACCCTGATCTAATGATGTGAAAGGGTGCGATAAATAGTTAATGTTCTTAATCTTGAATTGCTTAAATATTTGGCGAAATCCCGTATTTAGAACAATCGCATCATAACAGGAGATGATTTAAATGGAGTTTGTGTAGGCAGCTGCTTTTCTCAGGAAGTTCTTGTTAAGTTGTGTGCCCTTGTTTTGTACTGCAGTAGGAAATTAGGCATCCAAGAACTTGAAATAATTAACTTTTAAATGGCCACATGTGTTGCTAAACAGCTTGAGATAGAAATGCTGCTGAGGCGGCCTCCACTGTGGGCACATGAACAACTTGGTGCATTGAAGGAACAATTTCTCTTTCATATCTGCCCTAGAGGGGTTGCTGCAAATGGAACTTTTACGGACGTGTGAGTCATGTCACAGATGCCATTCCTTGGAGTATTAATTTTACCCTGTTTTCCTTTATTGTTAAATATTTATGTTAACAGGAGAGGCCTTTCACAATGTCCCACTGTGGGAGGTCTGGAAGGTAAAAGCAGTCTCTGGCCTGTTAGTGTGGTATCTTGCTCATTTCCTAAGCTTGCAAAGGTGAAGTGGATTCTTAAAGACTCCATTTTTGCTAATTTTGTTTTAAGAATAGCACACATTTTCCAGAAAACTAATCCAGGAAGTAGTTTTTAAGCTCTGAAAGCTGAAACCACTATCTAGCGGCCTACTGCAGTCTCCTGCCAAAGTTAAACTGGGCATCAGGTGAAGTTTGCTCAGTATTTTTGTGCGTTTTGTCTGTTTTAATGCTGAGCTCATACACAAAAGTAAGGAGAGCAGCAGAACAATAAACCCACTCTCCTTCCAATCAGCAGCAGCAGGACTGTGGTAGGCACATGGAAGCAGATGGAAGGGTCCATCACTTGCACAGATCTAGTGATGAGGGACAGGAATTGTTCTGGTTCACTTCTTATTTTCTGTGACTAGGCTGAAGTCCTCTGCTCTCCTTTGGCAAGTATGTTTTGTGGGAAGAAGAAAGGCTCTCTTCTCATAAATTGCTTTTCTTGGAATTGTTGGTTTACTACTGCTTATTTTTAAACATTCTTCTATTTTGCTCTGGTAATCTTTGCAGATAACTTTCATTTCATTAGTTGTATGAGAGATTTCTCTCCACTTATTTCTCTACTTTTTAACCAAAACTTTGATATTTGAATGTTAAGTTTTATGCTGGTAACATCAGCATCTTGTAACATCAACTAGTGGGAAATCAGCAAAAATTAAAATGAGGGTTTAAAATTACACGTCTTTGTCACGCTGATGTCAGGGTTCTTTATTTTTAAATAAAACTGAAATCTGATTCTCATTGAGGGATGTTATGTTTTAGCTGAAATAATGCAGTTTCAAAGTATAAGACTTCATGCTAATGAAAGAAGCTACAGGGCTATTTGTGGGTGATTTATTTTTTGGGTTTGGGGTTTTTTTAGGGAATATTTAATTTGCAAAAATCCAAGGTAAAATTTACAGAATGTTTCTGGTTAAAAACAGGAATGTAGTCAGGAAGGGTGTCTAAAGTTCCCTTTAAAAGCCATCAATTGGAGTACTTCAATAACTCATGTGAAGTGGTAACGCTCATAAATAAGAGGTCACCCTTTATCCTGACTGCAATGCTGAAAGTACTTTACTGACTTGCATCGTTACGGATTTTTGGCAGAAAAAATTTGGAATAAGAACTCTTTTCATGGAGATTGTGTTTATTTTGAGGTCTCATTCTTCTGTGCTTCATGAAACAAAATCTGTCTTCTGATGGAAGTGTTAATTGAGCAGTTCATGTTACTGAAGGGGTTTTTAGTTATGATTTGTAATAAGTGAAGATGACCTAGATTTTTCTGTATATCGTTGGGTGAAGCTTTGCTGTAGTGGAACTCACTTTGTAGATCAGTTAAGGTGTTTTGAATATCTACTTTTGCTTGACAATATTCTTGCTCAGAGGTTGATGTGTTCTGAAGTGTTTTTACTCGGTTCTGGTGTACTGCTTGCTTGGGTATTTGTTTTTGTCACCTAATTTCTGCCCTTGAGATGCAAATAGGAGAAGTCATACCTGGTGATGGATCCTAGAAGTGTCCTACTTACCCACAGAACTGTGTTTCTGAGAGGTTTCTACTTCCGCATGGGACGTGGGGATTCTTTAGCAGTGTCACTGCTGTAAAAAATCCCTTTCACCATGTCACTTCAATTCCACTTTGCAGAGAGCAGTGGTTCAGTCAGCACCGATGCTGATGGGGGAGTTGTCCTACTCCATTTTCCCTGCTTGCCTGGAGGTGTTACACTGGACCCACAAGGGCAGGAAAAAGGCCTTATATCTTTTTCCCTTCAGCAGGAAAAATGCCATTCTGATGTGGGTGGAGGGAAAGTGGGTGGTTCTCCTTTGCTGGTTAGGAAACACTGTTTTTATGTAATCTCTTTTCACACTCCAGCTATGTGTGGAAAATAAAGTTTGGGTGTGGACATAATATCCTTCTATTAAGAGAACCTGGGTATTCAGTGGCTGGCATAGCTATTCTATGGTTCTGTGTTGAGTACATGGGAAGCAAACCTCAGAAGGAGTTTTGTCTTGTGTCGTCTCCAGAAAACACTGAAAAATGAGAGCCCGTGCTCTTAAACCCAGTGCCCTTCCCCAAAAATTGAAGCCTCTCTCTAAGGCTGGAAAGTGTTCAAAAAGTTTTAAATGTGGAATTTTTGGTAGAGATTGCAGTTGGCCTTTGGACAGGAAGGGAACTGCACCTTCAGGGACAACTTGTGCATTTTCCCCTTCAGCTCCTTGCCCCCCAGTGGACTCTGCTGTGTTTGTTTGCCCTTCCTGCATTTCCAGCACCTCCTTTCCACTGCCTTGGTGTTGGTTTCCCTGGGAGCCCCTTTTCTCTTGGATTGTCAGGGTCTCTGTTCACAATCTGGTCCCATCGGGTCCATCCCGCTTTCTCTCCTACCGCAAAGCGCAGACCCCTTCCAGGGAATCCAGGTTGTGCTGCTCTGGGATGATCTGGAGGAGGGAGAGTGTGTGGTTTCAGGCAAGGTGTGGGCTGAGAAGTCTCTGCTTGTGGTGATCCTGGTGAGCCAAGGGACGTGGAGTCAATCAGCTCCTGGAATAAAGGGCCTGTAGGGGTACTTGGCCTTGCAGTTGTGTGACTCTGTGTCACGTACCCATCAGTTGTCCTCCAGTGTGGTTTTTGTCCTTAAAAGTTTTGCCACCACTGCTTTAATGTGCTCTAAATTTGGAGTTGAGGTTTCTGTCTATATGGCCCTTAATCGAAAAATGTAGTTTTTAGAAAACTGAGCAGAAATCCCTTTGGTCCAGCAGGAGTTGAGAAAGCTTCTGAATACCAAGTCCTCTACTCAACTTTACTTCTTACTCTATTTTCTGTCATCTTCAAGTGATGCTTAAAAGCCACAAAATACAGCAAGAGATAAATGTTCTGTGAAACAAAGTCAATTGGCTGCGTATGGTGACAGGAAATGCAGGTTGTGAGGAGACTTGATTTTGGGAAAACTGCTCGTGGGATTAACTTGAATAAGACCATGAGTGTCTCCAAGTGGCATTACTTCTGCACAAGTCATGGTTTAGTGCCAAAACACAGCTTAGCTTAATGCCTTGCCTGACTGGGTTATTATGTATGTGCTGCTGCACCTACAATATTTCTCATTTCTTGCCTTTCATCTTTTCAAATCAATTGCTTCTATTATTATTTTTTTCTTTTAATAATAATAAAAAAAACCGCATCAAAAAACTCCCACCTCTTTTCCAGTACTTGATTTTGTCCAGGCAAATAGCAAAATGAAATATTGTTGTCATTTGTACTGAAAATTAAAAATCTGATTTAAATGCTTTAATATAATATAGTCTGCTAATAAAACTGATGTAAATTGCAAATATCCTTTAACAGCTTCAATTTGAAAACTTTATGCATTTCTCAGAATGAAATAAATTTACCTAAAAGTTACTATTTTTAGATCAATGTCAAGCCAACAGGCCATGATGGACCTGGGAAAAACACTGCTGCTGACACAGAAATCCAGAGGACTAGTTTTACTTTGCCTGGTTCCTCATGGTGGCTGGTACTGCTGCTTTGAGTGGAAATGAGGAAGCTAGATTTGTCTTGGGAAATATTAGGCTTAAAACAAACTCAGCAAAGCCAAATAGACTCCTTGGATCATGCCAAAAAAGGCTTTAAATATAATGCTTTCCTCTGGGAGCTTGTCTATGTCATACCAAAAGGAAAAGAATAAAGACATAAAGCAGATATTATGGCCATGCCTGAGGAGTGCTACGTTTGTGGGGTGTTTCAGGGCTTGCTTTAGTCCTTTGAACTTTCCCCAGTGTTTGGTGGAGTCGGTTGGGACTGCTCTCTCACAAGTGAGGGGGTGTCAGGAGACCTTGGGTGGGGAGAGCTGAGTAAGGACCATGTGCCATTGGCAATGGCAGGTATAGCTGCTCAGTGGCGTGCAAGTTCAGGGAATGAAAATAAAGAGTCGCTGCAAAGGTGTGTCTCACCCAAAGGTTGGTCACCGGCTTGGAGGGTGGAGATCCCTCAGTAAAGTTCCCACTGTGAATGGGGAAATCTGGGCGTTGGCTCTCCCAAATCTCCCGGCTCTGATGATGGTCTGCTGTGGTTCTCTTGGGTGTTGGCTGTGGGTCTGTTGGGTTTACTGGGAACTGACTCCTTGTGTGCTCTCTCTCCTCTTCACCCTAGCCCTTCCTTCTGCTGAGGTTATTTGTTTGTTTTTCAGATGAGACCCCTTTTGCTCTTCCTGCTACATCTGCGCCTCTGATGCCCTCCTCTGCAGGCAAGTTCTTTCTGCTCCCTTTTGTCTGAGTACCTCCTGCCTTTCTGATCTCATTAACCCTTTCCCATTAGTCTGCCTCTACTAAAAGTCAGCATGGGTCCAAGAATAGCCTCTGTCATGTTTTTCAGTTTTGACTTTTCAGTTGATCTGTTCCAGATTTTAATACACATTCATTTCATTACGTGGTAAACTGTTTCATAAACAAGATACAGCCATCTGTGAATTCTTGGACCCTTGATGTGGGAGAGAAGTTGATACTGTTAACAGGTTAACACATCAGACCATAGCTGCTTTACTGATTTAGCAGAAAGATTTAATCTATAGTAACTTTCTGCAGTATTTAAAAGAAGTAAAATTTGCACCTGTAGTATTGATTTAGTGTTTTCTGTTAGGTACACCATCCACCAAATTCCCATTAAAAAAAGTATCAAAAAAGACTTTGCTAGCGCATGCTTGTGCGTATGTTTATGCCCAAGCATCCAAACATCTCTCTCTGTCTCCCCTTGCCACCCTCCTGTTCTGGCTTTGTTAATATTGCCCCCTGTACTTGTCTGGCATCTTCAGCTTTATTGAGGTCTTTGCACTGCATAAAGTTGCTGCTTCTTGAGCCTCTTGCTCACTTCTCTCCTAGAAGTGAAATAGAATAGCTCTAAGTGATAGTGTGTATTAATAGCTCATAGTATCCATGCTAGAACTTGGAAGAGCCTTTTAGTAGCTAAAATCGCGTGAACCTGTTGAAAGATTGCATTGACTTTGAGAGCACTTGCATTCTCTAACTTTCCTTTCTGTCCATGGTCACAGAAAAAGTTATGGACTTGCAGGAGCAGCCAGGTAGCACTAAGTCGCTTGGTCAAGAGGATTTTACTGCAGTCCCGCTTGATCCTGCTCCTTCTCTTCCCTCCTTCTCTCCTCTCTCAGCCGATCCCTTTAAAGAGCACACAGCCTTTGGTACCCTTTCAGATGGATTTCCTGCAAGAGGCGCTAACAAAGAGAGCTCCAGTGAGGTTTATAAAGAACCTATGAAAAATGCCAGAAACCCCTTTCTTGCAGAGGGAAATGATAAAGACATTTCAGAGATGATGTATTCGCAGCCTCCGTTTGCTAAAGAAGAAGCAGCCATTTTATCTCCAGCTAAAGAAAAAACACAGCTAGAGGGCCCTAAAGAAATACCTAACCTGGAGAAAATGCCTGCACAGCAGCTGAAAATATCTCCAGAATCTCCCCAAGATTTGTTTGAGAGAAACGAGGATGATCTCTTCTATAGCAAAGACAAGTACAGAGGAGGTGGTGATCATGGTGAAAAAGGGGCGCTGAAAGAAGACCCTCTTAGGAGGGAAGAATATGCAGACTTCAAACCATTCGAGCCAATATGGGAAGTCAAAGGTGCTAGTCATGGACGGAGCAGCATGGGAGAGGATGTTGGAAGTAAGACAGATGCCAAACTGGAGAGCAGTTTGGATGAGAAGTACGGTGTGGGTAAGCTGAATGTGCAGAAAGATTACGAAAGAGAGAGTGAAGGCAGTGCTGAAGATCCCTCTTTCCCAAGCACCCCAGAAGCTGTAAAAGAACCTTCGCAGACTTACATCACTTGTACTAAATTTGACTCCTCTCCAAGTCCTGGTGGCAACAAAGGCAAATCTCTTTCTCCACTAGAGGAAGGCACATCAGAAAATAGAACTGACGATGAGAAAAAAATTGCAGAACTGAAAGCTCAGACGGGCCCAGAACAAGGTAATTTTAGCACTGGAGCAGTTGGGCAGGGAGCTGACTCTGCTAAAGCACAGGGGGTCCTGCCAGGGCCGCCCGACAGCTCCGCAAACATGCCCGAGGGTCTCACTCCTGACCTGGTGCAGGAGGCCTATGAGATGCACGATGCAGCCTGCACAAAACTGGTTTATGAAACCAAGATTGATTTAGTGCAAACCTCCGAGGCGGCACAGGAGACTCTGAAACCCACGGCACAAATCTGCCCCTCCTTCGAAGGCTCAGAGGCTGCTCCATCACCAATATTGCCGGATATTGTTATGGAAGCCCCGCTAAGCACCGGGACTGCTGGGGCAGAAGCATCTGCTGTGCAGCTGGAAGCTTCCCCACTAGAAACATTTATTCCCACTGCCAAGTATGAGAATGTAAAAGAGGCTGAAAAACCTCCTGTATACCAAGAGCCAGTGAATGTACCACTGACACAGGCCCAAGAAGCAAAGGAGGCATTGGCATTTAAACAACCTGATGGTGAGAGTAGCACCACTCCTGAAGATCTGGAGACTCCTTATATATCTATTGCATGTGACTTAATTAAGGGAACAAAGGTCTCTGGTGAATCTCCTTCTCCATCCTTCACAGAGTATTCAAAGACACTGGCAACAGAAAGCATTTCTCAGGATGTGCCTGAACACAAGGAACTAGATGGAAAACTGTCTCCAGAGTTTGGAAAAGCTGGCCTGTTTAATAGCCAGATGATATCTGACTTTGCTGAGGAAGCGAGTGAAGATCCATCTCTCCTCTTTAAAAGTAAATCCACGGAGAGTATTGCAACTGATGAAGAATCTGAGGAAGGACTGGTGGATTCAGTATCTGCCACGGGCAAGCCTTATCTGGAGTCATTCCAACCTGAGCTGGACTCTTCCAAAATTGTTGCTGCTCCACCATCTGGGCCAATACCTGCAAAAATAGCCAAGGCAGAGAAGATTCCTCTTCAAATGGAAGAGCTGCATGCTTTGGCTTATTCAGCTGATGTATCTGTTGCTATGGAACCAAAAACAGGAGATGACAAAGCTCTCTCACCCATGGAGTCTTCCCCAGTCTCAGTGGAAGAAGACTTTGTGATGTTAGGTCATCCTAAAACTCCTGAGTTTGTGACAGAAGCCGCTGACCAAGAAATAATGCAAAAAGATGAAGACATCAGTAAGGTGATCCAGGATGAGAAGAGGCAGTTGCCTTGCCCAGAGCTGCCCTGTGATCTGTCTGTGAAGAATGTAGAAGTAAAAGCTGAGGAAGATACCGATGCCTTGAAAAAGTCTTTGGAGGCTGTGGACAGAGAAGTGCCTGAAGTATCCACCATATCCTTACCAGCCACAGATACCTCACCTCTATCTGCTGAAAAAGAGATAGTCAGTGTAGTAAAACCAGGAGCTTTTGAGAAGGAAGCTGAGAAAGAAGCTGCTTCTGTTAAAGAAAAGAAAAAACCTACTGCTGTATTTTCAGCAAAGCTGAATAAGTCTTCAGGTAATCTGTGTATGCTGTCTTGCAGTTTGCTAATCTGCATAATTCTTTAGCTAAACTTAAGCATGTCATGACTTACTCTTTTTAAATCACTTTCTGTAAAATTCTCTGTAGGCCGAGGGTAACAGAAAATGTCAGTACCTGCACTTGTACCTTTTTCATACTCTGATTGCTTTAGTACCTTTTTTCTGTTTATCAGGGATGGACTCAGCATCTCCAGGTTTCTCCTTCAGCTCTGCTGCTCATGGTCTGTCGATGCAGAAATAAGTGACTGCTCACTGCAGGCCCTTCCGTGGTTGTCCACAGGCTGAGCATTGGATGGCCTCCCAAACTCTGAATTTGGGATGCTGTTTGCTGTATGCACATGATCTGAAGAGGCATTTCTTCCTTTTCATTAACAGTTCAGACATCAGACTGTAAAACTCAGGAAAATATCCCTGCTGCTCCTGTATGTGCCTGGAATCTGGAAAAGAGCCTGTGCATCTCCAGCCTGCATTAGGTCAAGGCCAGTGGTTTAAAACAAGTGGTGAACATGAGGAATCTTAGTATGCAGGTTTCTAGAAAAGTGGCCATTAAGAAGTTGAGTGTTCTGCAAACACTAAAATTGGTTTCTGCACAGCACAGGTATTACTTTCGGCTTTTCTTTTCAGGTGGGGCTTGCACTTCAGCATAGTTAATTTTTCTTACAGTAATGTATAGTTACAGTAGCAGGAACTTGTATTCTTTTCTCTAAGCTGAACACTTCATGAAATTCCAGCTTTTTGTAGACTAGAGGAGTACTTTGCGTTTTGATATTGCAGCACTCTGCTGCTGCTTAAGCCTTGACCAGAAGCATTCATACCAAAAAAACAGCTACTGCAGAAAGCACAGTGCTCTAAATAGAAAACCAGGAGTTAGTTTGACTCAGCAGCAGTACTGTATTTATGCAGTAGCTGCAGCCTACAGCTCATAAGATAGAATTATAGAATACCCTGAGCTGGCAGGGGATAACAGGTGTATGTGGAGGAGAACATCAGAATGCTGGTGCAATTGAAATAGGTTTGGGAAATAAGGTAGACAATGTAATTTTTGTTATGTTCACTTTTGCCATTTCTCCTGTCTCACCTTCTCTGTATGTACAGGTAAGGCAGAGGGGAGAGAGATTTGCTTTTTCCCTTGGGGTAAAATTTCAGCTATAACCTGCACTGCTAAAACTGTGTGTGCCTGTGTGTTCTGCGAAGGCTCCTCAGGCTTCCAGCAGATAGTACTGTCTAAGAGCAGCTGCTGTGTATCTTGGACTCCATGTCAAGTCAAGGGGTTATTTGCTTAGAGCTCAAAGGACTTAAAAAAAACCCAAAACAAATAAAACAAACAAACAAACAACAAAAAAAGCGCAAAACACTGCACTTAATATAAAAGCTTTTGTGTTAGTTCTTTTAAAGGGAGACCTCTGCAGAGGGTCTTTAATCATTGCACGGATATAGCAGGCTGAGGGTGACAAGTCCCTGCCTGGGGGAGGCAGACCCTCACTGTGGGTCTGAGGAGGACACAGCTGCTGCTCTTCCATCTGTGGGAAGCTGCCACAGAAGCTGCAGAGACCCAGCAGCCAGAGCAGAGAAGAGGGAGTTGAATGGTGTCATCACCCTCCCGTCCATGGCCCAGTGCAGGGACAGGGCCCAGATCTGTCCAGTGTGCTGTGAGCTGGACTGCGGAGCTGCGGCCTCTCAGTGTTGTGTTCACTCTGGAAAGCAGCTGTAGTTTTCATTTTTGACATGCTGTGTTGTTTGGGAAGAAAATTTTTTGCTTTACTCCAGAGGAACACTTGCCTAAAGCTAAATAGATGAGAAGACCAACTCAAAAATGGGCCATTTTTTTCTGGATTTTTCTCCACACTCTGCTGTGTTGCAAAATACAGAACTGGACTTCTGAGACAAACCACAAACAACATCAGTTGTCTGCTTTAAATACCACACTGCTTAGGCACAATTTCAAAGTATCATTGAAGAACTAACAAGGAGGGATTGTTCATCACAAGGCCAAGTGCATCTATGCATGTGTTTGGCCTTCTGAGTCTACCTTTGTTCTTTGGGGGTTTTTTTTCCTACCCAGCAGTGGAACTGAAATAGATTTTACTGTGTGTTAAGACTTGTGGAATTCAGCTGGTGTGATAGTGTGACTGATGCTTGGTAAAGCTTTATTCTGAGCTGCCTCACTGGTGCTCTTAAATCCAAGGTTGTGGAATGCTTACTTAACAGTGCTATTTTTTGGAAACTAACCTAAATGCCAGTGTGTTGTAACTTCCCACAGCCCCAGTGGGCTGCAGAGAGCTAACAGGGATTCTAAAAAGGTTGCAGATACTTTTTAAACTTCCCCACTCCACTGAAGCAAAAAGCTTTGAACAGCCTCCTGGCTAGAAGGTGGTTTGTTACACGGTATCTGGCACACCCTTGGGTAACCTGCACAAGTCCATGACTGCACAGATTTAATAAACACACAAAACCAAAAACCCCACACCCAAACAAATTCAGAACTGTAGGTAGCAACTGGAACAATTTCAAGGACAAACAACCCCTTGCAACACCAGCAATTTCTGCTGTTTTGAATACAGTGATTTTTTTTTTTTTTAACTTGTATTTCTCAGTAGCTGCTGAATTCGGCTTTGAGCAAATAGCCTTGCTTCTCTGTCACCCTCACCAGACCTCAAAATACATGTTCCTGAGCTCCATCAATACACTGCCTAGTAAGATGGGACTCTTATGGGTTCAGGTGCTGCTGCCCCAGCTCCTGCAGGAGGTGTGAGCACCAGGAGAGTGCAGCAGGCACTTGGGAGCCATGGATTAGGGCCAGCCTGTGTGACAGGGCTTTAATGCCATCTAGTGTTTGTCACCGAGGTGGAGCCTCAGCACCTGCAGGGCGGGAAGGGATCCATCCCAGGTTTGGAGAAATTCCCAACTCCCAAAATGAGTCTGAGAGGTGAAAGCTAAATATACACATTACATATCTCAGCCCTTCTGTTGCACGGGCTTTCTTCTCTGATACAGATAATTAATCCTCCCCAAACC
>VYZT01021822.1:1343-22032 GCA_013400735.1 Pomatostomus ruficeps
ATACTGGTTTTTTTTATGAATGGCAATTTATAGTTATAATAAAAGACTTCTTTGAGAACAAAACTATTTTTTTTTAAGCATCACACAAAAAGACAAAATCTTTCAAATTTTCAGTCAATATTAATCTCCAGTTTTTGAGTCAGTATTAATCTCTGCATCCATCTGCACAGTCTGAAGTTAAGTTCTGATCCTCCATGGCTCACATTCTCCAGGCAGCCCATATTTCAGACTGCACATTGCTGTGGGACTGGATTACACCCCATTATTGGTGGCAGTGGCTGAGCTGCAGGAAGACAGCGTGGTATGTCATGGGATACACAGTCCAGCAGAGACTCAGGTTCCACGGGGGAGGAGGGGGAAATAAAAATAACTAACTGCAGTTTCCAGCATAGGCCCAAGGGAACCAACAGCATGAACTGCGGACCTACTTGGTCACTGGGACCTCAGCCTTACGCCACATTACAGTACGGGCTCAGTCAAAAGCAACTGCTATTTTGGATTGACCATATATGGTCAAAATACTTTTCTTGACAGGAAATTTACCCAAAGAATCATTTTCCCATAGAAAATGTTAATGTCTTTTGGGGGTTTTTTTCGCTTGTTTGTTTGGAGGTTTTTTGGTGAGGAAAAAAACTGCACCAATTCTTTTTGATTATCCAAACTTCCTGCTCCTCTCAGGAGCCAAGGCTGCACGTCAAACAATTCTGTCGCAACCTCAGTACGCACTTGTTCTGGCTCCTAAGCCTAGGTGGCTTTGGTTATGCTGGCTCCTCTTACTAAGTTATTTCATTTCCAGTGTGTGAGGATACGTTTAATTAGAAACATAACATTCTGAGATTTCTAATTTAGCTTCAACAACAATCTTTCCATCATCTTTGCATAAAATTACACTTCAGTGAGCCTCAAGGGGAGACAAAAAAGAATACTGACAATAGCCATGCTTTGTACAATTAGCAAATAGTTCTGGGCCAACAGAATGGACAACAAAGATACCCATTTTCCCTTGAGTTCTCCTCAATGCTGTCTAATTGGCTGTGACCTCAGGATCGAATGAGCTTCTCCTATTAGATGTAACAGATAATGTGGTCTGAACAGGGAGTCTAAGGTCTGTAGAATTATTTGCTTTGTATCTTTCAATTCAGCAGAACATCAGGCAAGGAAATACACCCCTCAATAATCTGACATATTCTTCACAAAACACAGGGCATTGGAAAGTACATATAACCACTGTTTATACTGCCAGATTCTTATTGTCACTAAATTGTAGGTAACTTAGTCAAATAACTTAAATACTTTGCAATCTATTGATAGATGTTGAAGAAACCTACAGTTAGAATAATTTTCATTTGGTTAAGAACAGTGATTAAAGAACATAACAATCTAGGATTAAAAGTTTCCCTGCTTTGAATAGCTACCCTCAGAAACGATTTTCAGTAAAACAACTGCAGAGGAAGTGGCTTCATGGAGAAGAAGTGGGACTCACATCTTCCACAGGGATCATAGAATTGTTCTGGTAATAACTCTTTCTGGAATTATTTTTAGAACTATTATAGTAGGTGTGTTAGAAATATTAGTTATTATTGAAGGAAATGAAACCAAAGCAGAACATAATGAATGGAGCCAAACAGAACCAAGTCATTCTTCTATTTTCTATAATGTAATCTTTCTAGAAGTTTATTACTCCCTAAACAGGTGTTTGACATCATCAGAGGAAAGATGCTGTAAAAATGAAACTATTTTCATTGTTTTAAGGTCATCAGTGTTTCTAAAGCATCATAAGCCTGAAGTACTAATCTGCAAAACAGCTCTGTGTACCAGAACAATTCCTGTTTTGCTGAAATCCAAGTTAAACCATTTGAGCACATAGACACTGCTGGTCACCCCCCAAAATAAGGAACAGTTGCTTCTGTCTGTTATGTGCACATCTGAAGCATGCACATAAAACCACTTTGTTATTAATGATTCACCAGTAAGGACATCTTTCCACCAGATGGATTCATATTATTTTAATCATGGTATTTTCCAACTCATTTATGCAAAATATTTTTGGTCTGCCAATTCAGAAGTTCCTTGAACATTACATTGTCTTGATAATATATTAAGGTTATCTACAGGATTTGAAACTAAGTCATTGCACTGGTGACAGCAAACTTTTAATTAGAAATGGAGTGTTTGTTTCTAAGAAGGGCTAGTCCAACATTAAGAGCTCTGGCCAGGACTTAGGACATTTGTTTTCACAAAATTTCTGAAGGTGTCATTTAAAGCAACACAGAACTCTCAAGTTCTCAGCTGTAAAATAGGGCTAATAGCACTTTACTAAGCACAGGAGCCCATACAGGGGCAAGTAAATATATTTCTTACATTTAGAGAGATAAGGAGACATCAAGATATACAGTAGGAAAGCTTTTTCTGTGGAAACCAGAGCCTATAAAAATTTTGTGTAAAATTCAGTAGACAGTTTTTGTTCAAACAGCTGGTACTCAAAGAGTTGCATTCAAACAAAAGCATATGATAGGCTCCCATTCACTTTTCTCCCCCAAGAGATCTTGGCCATTGTCTCACCAGCCTTTGGAAAGTGCCCCAACCACTGAGACATTCTTCAATTCCACTTTGATATTACCCCATATTGTACAAAATATTTAAATACTCAGTGACCTCATCCTTCTGCCCCAAATCAAAGTGAAATTTTCATCTATATACAACTACTTTGTAGTTTGAAGAACTGACCAATGGTATGTTTAAGTTCATATAAGTCCCAAATACATGCAGAAGTTTTTAAGACAGGAAAGAATGAGAATTATTATCTCCTACACTTGTTTCTTACAAGTTAGTAGTTCCTTTACCTCCTGATCATTCGTATCCTCAAAACATTGGGGGTTTATTTCCCAGTTCAGTTTTTAAAGTAGGGTATGAATAGAGAGACATCTAACAGATTCTGGATTATTATGGGCCCAGATGATATTTAATTCCTATAAACTGTCTTTTGGATGTTAGTTTATATTCACCACTGTGTGCATCTACCTCTTTCTACTGCCATTTCTTCTACTGCTTTAGCTACACATACCTGTTTATCTCACAGCTCCTCTGTGCAGTTGAACAATGAAAATGTCTTCCATGTGTTATTCACCTGACAAACTTTTCCTTAGAAATACGGCACAAACATTTCAGGGATAAAGTTATCCAAAATTCTGCAAATCCAGAACATAAAAATTATTGTGCCCATAATTGCTGGGTTCTGAATTACAAGAAGGTTTAATTTCTTAAATTTCAGCTCTTTTCAAATGCTTAATCATTGATTCAAAAGCTCATATCCCATGTCCTAGTGCTTTGGCAGGTCTTCATTTCTTACACAGCAGACAGTTGTGAACAGAAAGACAGAAGAAACAAAGAAGCGAGCAGGGTAGTGCCTGCATCTTGGAATTTGACTTCTGAATCTTCTGTGAAAGCCAGCTGGGGAATTTGCTGGTTACGGAAGAAAAAATAAACTCAGAAGGATATTTTCAGAAGTTCTTTGAGATTTGGGAGTTCAATCCTGTAATACTTGTTTCCCCAATTTTTTTAATCCTTTGAGTTCAAAAACCCTCTAATGAAAGGAATTTAACAAGCTACAGGCTCCTACATAATGCAGAGTACTCAGAACACGAGAGATTATTTCAAGTAGCGAAACACTGTTCATTAGGGAAATGATCACATTTGCAAATCTTCTGAGCTCCATCTCCATGTGCTCATCATTTATTTGTTTCCATGGAGTTTTCATCCAATCTTTAATACTTGTCTATAAAATTTAAAAAACAAACAAACAGCTCCTACTACATTCTAAGCAATGCCCGTGGTTTCCAACTCATCAGCAGGTGAATATTTATGAATATGTATGGTATACAAATGTAACAATATAAGTTTCAACATTTAAAACCTACTGATGCTGAAAAGTAATCTAAGAGGATTTTTATGCTTTGTGCTAGAATTCTGTTTGTTATAGGGAAGGAATCCTTAACGTTACAGTTTGATTTTTTACTTGTTTTCTAAGTTAAAACACATTTCTAAAGTATTAAAATTCCACAACTAGGAATCAGTTCACTTCTTATTCAATGTATTTTCAGTAGCATTAATTAATGAGAGGTGAGCAAGTAACAAAAAAGAAAAAACTAAATTTCAAACCTGAGATATACAGATATATCTCTCTCCCAGTCATAAAATGCATTGGCTGAATTTGTCTCAAGATTCTCAAATAAAATTCAATTAAGGTAAATGTTTGATACTCAGGAAAAGTGAAAGCAAAAGTATACATTACTCACCTGCTTTAGTATAAGCAATGACTCCAATTAAAATTGGATCTTTAAATGGAATTAGTATTAATGAAAAAAAAAATCCTAAAAGTTCTCTCTTCAACTTCTCTGGGAAAAAATCACCTGGAATATGTGTTCAGTAAACAATGTTGCATTACAGCTACTCTAAGTAACTCACTGTCTGGGTGCTCTACACCAGTAAGAAGTGACTTCATTCCTGAGAAATTACTCCACTATGCAAACAGCTCTAGGAGACGCTTGAACATGCTGTATAACCACAATTATAACTATCTCCCACATGTAAATCAGTAGACTAGAATGTAAAAAAAGTCCACCTAACATGCAGAAGCATATGGTTTTGTTTTGAGACCAAAGATTCATTGAATTCAAAACTTCAAGTAAATCATGAGTTCTCATTAACAAAAATCAGTTAGCTGCAACACTCCCATTTACAGTGACTGCAATTCTGTTGCAGTGGCAAAATCATTATGGTACAAAACTGTAAAACCAATAAAATGTATTAAAAATATGCTCTACAAAAGATTTGGGTTCTGTAAAATGAGTTCAATGTTAAATCAACTTACATTTAAAAAACCAAATAATGTTTTGCTCATGTAAAAATAAATAAATAAATAAAAATCAGGAAGATCTTTTGCTTCCTAATCTTGTCAGGCACTCTGTTTCATCAGAGAAGAAGGAGCTTTCCCTATTCTTCCACAACAATAACTTCATCTCTGAGGTAACTGTGCACTCATGGACATTAAAATAAATTTTGTCCTCTTTTGGAGACTGAATGGCTTGTGTACAGCTGCAATTACCTCTGAGGACAAGCTGATGAAAAGAGAAATCTGTGATGACCACTGAAAGGGACTCCTGTCATTCTGAACAAACACAAGTAAAGCTGGATGCCAGATTAGTGACTTAATCATAAAATATAAGTCAATAGAGAGGATTCTGTTATAATCCATCCAAGGCCAGGTTTTCATAGTTCTTATGTTATAAAATAGGACTGCTGCAAAGGTTTTTCTTCTAGGGGATTATTAAATGGCCATTTTGAAACCGCCTTTCTTTAGGCTAAAGAAATATAGGAGAAAACGAAAGACAGTTGTATAATTTCCTGAAAAGAGACTATGACAAACTTATCCCCACCAGGAACCATCTTATCCATCTGAATCCATAATAATGTGCATTTAGGTTTGGAACTCCTCCAACTTCAAATTGATTTGCCAAATTTCATAAAAAGTAGTGAAAAAACCACTTTGTTTCCTCCTTGACGACCTCTGAAACACATTTCAGCCTTGGGCACTTTTTAAAGCCATGCACAACAATTCAGAATAGAAAAAAATGACAGAGGTCTACTCCAGCAGTGCCTGTAAATACCATTGCAATAATGTTATCATTCACTGTCAGATACTGAAAAGGTACAAATTGAGGCAGACACTGTGGGTTCACACAGTACCGTGTGAGGCTTTTTCTTCTCACTACTCTTCATTGCTTATTTGTGCAGACACCACTAATGCATTTCCATCCAAAGGAAGGTTATGATAATGAGCTACTAGTGTTTTTTCTGCTAGGTGAGTTAAACTAAGTCTGCAGTCTAAGTTTGTAATATTGTACAGTCCACAGACAGAATAATTTCAGATTGTTTCTTAAACCACTCGAGAACAGAGTTCATAGGTTCAGAAAACTTTAGCAAAAACCCCAAATAGCATTATTTCAAAGTTTCTTCCTCAAATATTCGTTCTGCATATGTGTTAAGCATGAGGCATACCCAGAGCCTGTTTTGTTTATGACATATCCCCTTAACTCTGTGGTGTTTCCTGATCCTGACCATTCAAGAACTGGACACAGGCCTGGGAATCGAGCCAGACACTTGTAGCAACACATGACAGTGGCATGGCCCTGGAAAACTGAACACTCTGCAGTCACTTAAAGCCTGCTACAAAATACTCCATCTACACGTTTTATTTCTTTTTAAATTACAGTTTACGTCTGTATTACGTTGTTGCTGATAAGCCATGCTTCTGTGGCTTTAGTGCCATAAACGACTAAGAATTCATCTAAAGCTTGCTTAAGTAGGTTCATGCAATCATACAGGCATGGATTGTATTTTTTTCTTTGAAATACAAGATGAAGAGCACAGAGTCAGACCACTAACTTGATTTCCTCATTTTGTCCAAAAAAAAGGAAATTCAGCCCTGAAAACTGAATTTTAAAGATTTGTGTGTTCCCCCACCAAGATTTTTATGCTCTAAATCAGTATTAGTGTAAATGAGCTACATTTCCAATAATACATTTACAAACTTGAGGGAATCCTTCAACAGTCAGGCCATGTCTTCAGGGTTCCACTGTATAACAAGGTGCCTCTGGTCAATGCTACAACCCAACAGAATTACTGCCCAGTTCTCATTGTCACGGTAAGCTGGATTCTGGTGGCCCCCAGTCACCATAAAATCAACCTTAACGTATGAAAAATCTTAAAATTTAGAAAGCAGTGTATTTGTTGTTAGAGAACTATAAGGAAACTTACTAAGATTGTAGACCTGTTCTATATTTTTCTATTACCTAGCCAATAGATTTACATTTTCAGATAAACAAAGAATTTTACACCTGGAAGTCTATTCAAACTCAAGCATTCCCCTCTGCTTCAAGGATTTCCTGTAGTTCCTATAGTCTAAATCTGGATTCTAAGGAAATATTGACTCCCTTCACTTTACTTTTAGAGGTCTTAATAGATAAGGAAGAGCCTTTTTGTATTCAAAACACTGCATATTCACAATTTTTGTATTCAAAACATGTGTGTTAATGAGTATCACTTCACTTTGCTTAATTATTAATAAATTCTATGCAAACAGGAAATAAACATATTAAATCCAGTTGTTGGAATGGGACAGGAAGGGGTCCAACTCACATTTCATCACATCTCCAAATCTGGGTTTCATATACACAAACTTTGTGTGAACCAATGAGGAAGAATAATACACACAATTGTGTCTTGATCTGGATGCAGTAACACCCAGAAAACTTTGACATGATCACCGTTTCACTTGGGTTTTGAAGTACAGTGTGACATGGACCCAGTGGAACTTGACATTGCTCCTTATCACTGACCTTTAGATTGAAATAAGAAAAAATTCTTACAGACCAATAATTTTACCACAAAGAGCAAAAAAGCCTTATATGCAAAATGGTGTAAGACAGTGATTAAACACACAATACTTACCTGCAAAAGCAATAACACTTTCTGTACTGACCTTCATCTCTTCCTGCTGTGTCTTCCCCTAAAATGCCTGTGGAGGTCAGTAATGCATAAAGCTAATAGGGGACTGTGAGTGCCAGGCCCCTGCAATGTACTGATGATGGAATTCTTCTCTCTGCAAACAAAGGTCTACTCACTGTCAACACTTCACAGAAAATTGCTGGACTCGTCAATTACGCCACTATAAACAAATGTATAAGCATATATGTACTTACACATATACCTGTACTCTCACACACATCATGAATCACTAAAATCGTGAAACCTGCAAATTAATATAAAAGCAAGGCAAAGCAGATAATCTCTTGTCTGGACAGCTTACTATCCAGTCTAACAACAGAAGTGACAGAAGTGACAGACAAGTGGGAATATTTCAAATACAGTAAGGGGTAAGAGGAGGACAGGTTTACAGAATTATAAATGTTAAGAAACTTGTTTGAAACAAATCTGCTTTTGGGGGTCCCAAGTGGGCTTTTCATTTGTTCATTTGTTGAATTAGAGGTTAATAGCTGTATTTAGCCCAATGGAAAAGAACTTCTAGGACCTACTTGAATTACACAAGATATTAGGGCAGAATTTGAGAAAGTTATTCCTTTTTGAATAATTTTTTTTCATTCCTATTCACATAGCCAATTG
Source organism: Pomatostomus ruficeps (assembly GCA_013400735.1). Classification (NCBI taxonomy): domain Eukaryota; kingdom Metazoa; phylum Chordata; class Aves; order Passeriformes; family Timaliidae; genus Pomatostomus; species Pomatostomus ruficeps. The sequence goes on from VYZT01021822.1 coordinate 9,525, forward strand.
CTGTTCTCAGTAGGTCACGCACTTAGGTACCCCTTTGCTGCTTAGCAGCGAAAAGATTGAGCAAACCATTGCTGAGCAAACCAGTCAAATGTGCTTTTTCCAGGTAAATAACAGTACAAACTAATTTGTATATTTAGCACTTGAGGACAGATGTAAGGCAGCAACACAAAAAGAGAACTACATACAAATTAATATAATTTTATACTGTTTTATTATAAGTAAAATGCTAAACACCACCTTTGTTCTCCAAGTGTACATATATATTTTTATATCCTGCATTTGTCATTCAAAAGTACCCAGATTAGGCTGCAAAAGTTATCTATGCACAAATTTGAACAAGCAACTCTCGTTCTCAGTTATTTTTTTGTTCATGATTGGATCCTCATTAGGCACACAAATGCATGCATCTTTTGCTTGAGCAAAGGGATAAAAGTAAGTTTACAGCAGATAGAGTCTATTATATGAATGTTAATAAATACAGTCAAATTCTGTACATTAATGTTTAAGCTAATATTCAGCAGAAAATTCTACTGTCTTACATCAAGCTAGTTAGCTAAGTTGATGTAAAATCTAGTTAGAAACCATTTTACAGTCAGAGGATCTCTAGTTAAGAGTCAGCAGTGGATAGCATGTACCCCATCCTGTCCTAATGAGCATATCCAAATACGTCAGATAAACTTCACCCAGAAAGTCCTCATTTCTCTCCATTGACTACAAACAGAGCCTACACTGACTAGTTCAGGTGTCAATAACTGTCTTTAATTCAACCCTGCCAATTTATTGGAAGGTTACAAATCCTCTCACTGTCATTTAATACTTGGGTGCTTCTATTCTATAAGGAAGCATGTTCATTTCAGAGTCTCCTTCACGGAGAAGCAGAGATGCTATAAACTCCAAGAGAGTGCCAATACAGATATTCAAGTCTGGATCGGAACTTTCCCTTAATTTGGGAAAGTCCCCAATTCAAACTTCTCTCACTGGTTTTGCGGTTTAGGGTAAGACAAGGCTGGCTTGGATAAGCAAGGAATTATACAGTAACAGAACGAGCTCACAAAAGATGATACCTCAGGTCAGTTCAACATGGGGCTCTCTGCTAGAGGACTAGCCCAAATCACACTGGGCTAGCGTGGCCTCATGTCATCACCTCTCTCTGCTAGCGTGTTCAAAAGAGGACTAAGACTCTCCCACAGAGAAAGAACTAACAAACCTCAAGAAGATATTTGTTCTCTACAATATACTAAAACAGCAGTCCTACTTTAGCTAAAGTTCATGAAATCTGTGACTCTATCTGTGAAAAAGGTTGCAGCAGCACAGCCATGTAGGCTTGACATACCCCAGCTCTTGGGAACTCTGGACCCAGTCCAGCCTATTACAGTTCTGTTCTGTCTAGACCTACCACGATATAACATGGTGACCCGGGTTCTGTTCTGCAGCAACAGGCCATGACCAATTTGCTCCGAATTCAGAGGAAACCTCTGACAGCTAAGGAGTCAGGCTTCTGGATTACCAGCTACTTGTATCTTTATGGCATTTGTTTTCCTTATTCAACATTGCTGTTTTCCATATGAAAGGGTAAAGTCATTCAGAATAATTTGACACTCTCTCCTGGCATTGCTTTTCAAGGCCAAGTGGTAGTAAAGTCTTCTTCAAGCAGGACTTAGGATCATTTTTTGGAAATCACAAGAATGATGTTGCAATGCTTTTTATAAAGAGTTTCCTTCCATATATGTTTCCATTACAGCTCTTGCAAGCCTAAGCAAGGTGAAAATTGCAATAAAACAGCACATACAAAATAAGTTGGTGATCTGAGACAGCCAGCATGGCTTCACTAATGACAAACTGTGCTGACCAATATGATGGCCTTCTATGAGGGAAGAAAAAATGATGTCATCTACCTAACCTTCTATGAAGCCCACAACACAGTCTCACAGAACAGCCATATCTCCAAATTGGAAATGGACATGGAAGTGAAAGGTGGGCTATTCAGTGTATAAGGAATAGGCAGGATGGGCACAGCCAGAGGGTTATGGTCAATGGCTCTCATTCATGTGGAGGCTGGTGAAGAGTGGTGTCCCTCAGAACTCTGTCTTGGGACTGGTGCTTTTTAATACCTTTATCAATAGCACAGACAGTAAGATTGAGTGCAGCCTCAGCAAGCTAGCAGATTATAGAAAGCTGAATGATGTTCTGTAGCAACACCAACCCCCCTAAAACCCCAAAATTAGTAAACAAAAAAAGGGACCACACCACATACATCACAATCTCTCCCCTTATATTTATCAACTCAGCAGTTACTGAACCCCACATGCCCAAAAAACACTTCATTGACAAACAAAAGAACAAGGAGAAAGCACAAATAAAAAATTGACTTCTAACTTGAGACCAAAGTTCATAATAAGACTGCAATCAGAATATATTTTTCAGAATAATTTCAATGTTTCATCAACTGAGTTTTCATAGAATACAGGTGAATTCTTCATTTAGCTCTTGACCATGGAAGATCCTGAAATCCTCTTTTAAATAATCTATCAGCTGCTTTTATTTGAGACTTGTGAATATTCCTCAACACAAAGATGACGAGAATTGACATTTCAAATGCAGTGTACTCAGGTCAGCTACACTTTCTTCAAAATTTATGTCTAGTTGGAAAAGCTCTTTTTGTTACATTTTTTGTTGTCACAATGTAGAATACTTGAGAAGATACCTTGATAAATAATGTTGATTCAGTTTTTATTTTGACTGTAAACTCTGATTAGTACTCCAAGATATTGACAACGACAGATATGTCACAACAGTTCATAAAATCATGGTTATTCTTAACTTATCCATATCCTGTAAAATACTTGAGTAACAAGCCTACAGGTGACTTTTGTTTTTTAAAAAATCTGTTTCGAAACCCATGCTATTTAACCTGAATGATACAATTTACTTATTGAATTAGGGTTCCTTAGAGGTTAAGCAGGCAATTCATGGAGACTGTTCCCTAACTTTTCCTTAGCTGCCATTCATTAAATATGTTCCATCTCATGAACTATGAGTCATTTCACTTTTAAGCACTCTTATTTCCTTTAAATTTACCTAAAACTTTATTAGACTCAGTCAGTACTGCCCTGTAAGACAGCGCACATACATTTAAAACATTCCCAGTGGAGAAGAATAAAACATTTAAAATCTATATTTGATCTGACAACAGCATTATCACATTTAAATTAGAAACAGATTAGACATAATTGAAGAGAAAGAGGACACAAGCATCACTCCCATTTTGGTGGAGTGGGCTTTAAATTATCAGATTCATTCAGAATACATTACGCAGAAACATTGAATTGTTATCTTTAGACAGCCTTTTCTAAGAGTTTACAATTTCTCAGTTCAGTGAAGCTTGCCACCAGCTTGTTATCAGAACAAAAAATGAAAAATCATTTGGTTCAGAGCACAGAACCGATCTCACCTCCTAAAGTACACGTTTTTTTCTGATAACCAACACTTCTTTGGACTGTCGAGGTACCGCTTCATGCTTTGCAGTGAAGTCAATCTTTTTAAGATTCTTCCACATTTCAGGTAATTCCTAACCACATTACAAGTAGATATTGTTTGTCAGTTTGCAGAGCCAACACTCCCCCGCCCCCAACCACACATACTTTCATTCTCCCCAATTTCCCCTTCTTTCTTCCGTTTTTTGAAAAATATTAGTTGACTTCATGTAATTTCTTCCCTATTGTTCTTATGCAGTGACAAAGATGGACTCTTTACTCAGAGGAATTTGCTAAATGCAGTTTATGGGAAAGATTAAAGTTTCTTTACAACATTCTGCATTTTCTAGTTAGAACATGTTTACATATATTAAATTTGGAAATAATCCTCAGCAACACAAAAACACCTCAGTTGATGCAACTCATGATAAAATAGTTTGATAAATATATTATTTTGACCCACCCATAAGAAGGGCGCAAAAATTCACATAGTGACAACTGAATGTATTAGTGAGCCCCAAACATGTTAAGTCCTTTGGCTTAACTTGCTTAGCTCTTAACAAGGGTGTGCTTGAACCCAGTCTGGTCCAAAAAAATAAAACCGTATTCCTTACATTGCTGTTAGACATCACAAAGGCTCATCTGCTCTACACGCTGTACCTGTTGCTGACAAAAAAGTCAGCCCCAAGTGTAGTTGAATATGGACATGGACTTGCCCACAACAGTACAATTAGATACAGGAGTTTAAAGGCAAAGATACACAAAGATATTTTTTTCCTTATTGTTGTTTTGAAAAACTTATGTGGGGCTTTTGCAAACATTTGTGTTTACTCTGAATCTCATTCAACTTAATTCCACAATTCTGTGACACAGCTGAACCTCATTACCTCCTTGCAAGTTATACTGCTCAGAAAGTTTTCCTATCAATATTTGAAGAAAGTGGCTAGAAGTTTAATAAACACTAGCAATCCTCTGACAATGTGGAAGAAAACAATGAAAGACCTGTCTATAAATAGTACTTTAAAATGGATATTTCCACACAGGTGAAGTTTATTTTCCAGCTGCATTAAGAGACATGACAGATTAGAAATGAATAGTAAAGAAATTATTTTGAAAGATTCCCCGTTTTCATATGCAGTGTAAGTCTTTACATTTCCTGCAAATGACGTTAGGGAAAAAGTAACTACAGAAACACATTTAGTCATTTGGAAAAATCAGGTTGATAGCAAAGCTCTGCTTCATAAAGAACCAGTGTTTTACACACTAGGAGTCAAATATTATAGTGCTATTTTTACTGCTTCAATTTTTGGTCTGCCAACATTTCTCTAATTAAAGTTACATGAAAGAGCATGGCTCAAATTTACGAGAGGATTATCTTCAATTTGCATGTACCATCTCTGCACCATTTCTGCACCTCTGTGTGCAAGCAAACACATACCCATCATGGAACAACAAGAGCTTTCTCCTTCCCAAGGGAAGGTGAGCCAGGAGCATAAAGTTACCCCAGCAGACAACACCCTCATCAACCAAGGGCCCAGTCTCAGAGGGCCTTAAGCATGGCAGCAGTGCCAGGTGCTTGTAACTGGCTGCATCAATAGCCCCAGATACAGTCAGCAGTGAGCCCAGAATCCTGGCTCCCACTAGCAAATGCAGCCAGGGGTGGTAAGAGAGACAGATAAGGGCAAGCAGAGCATCCAGCCCCTGGTGTCCACCCAGGAGGGCATACCTGGAGCACAGGTCCACAGCCAGGTCCGAGTACACCCAGGGGGCAGGACTGGGGGAAGGCTGCAAGACAGGAACACCCTGTGCCTCAGAGACAGTGAGGCCACAGCGCTGAGCTTCTGTGAGGTCCCCTGGCTGTGGGGTGGAGCCCCCAGCTGCTCAGGGCCGTTATTAGTGCACTCAGGAGACTGATAATTTGCACACCTGCAAAGTGATTAAGATGCTAATTACCTGATCTATCTGCACAAAAAAGGGATACCCTAATCCTGCAAGGTTAAGAGTACTCTCTAAATTTTTACCATAATGGTAACCTGCCTCAGGTTATGCACAGAAAAGCCTTTTCATTTTGGGGCAGAGGTGAGTTGAGACATTTTCAGTATTTGTTTGCCAAATCAAAATCATATGTTACCTGTGAGTTTCTTAGCTCAGATCATCTGGAAAAGGAATTTTCATTTAACCAGAAATGTTCATGTTTCAAAATTATTTTTGTCCCAGCAGGACAGTAAACAGAACCAACCTTTCAACAGGTTTTATATAAAACTTGTATATATGAAAATGCAGGAGTGGATTTCCCCATGTTTTGTGCATTCATCTGGAATGTGAGAGAGCACCAAGACCAAGGTTCTGCTCTAAATCAGATGCTGGATTAAGTCCACTATATCTCACATGCTGTGCTGAACCCCCAGACAAGAATCTTTAGCTGTTTGAGCCATGTGATCCTTCTGTACCCCTCAGCTCTGCTCTTAGCCCCAAGGATTGAAGAGGAGCAAATGTTACATTTTTGACTACATTTCAGGATTAACTGAAATGCAAGAACAAACACAAAAATAAAAGTAAAAACTTCTAGGTGGGCCTTCTAGGACATATTTGTGCAATGTGGAAATCCTATTCTGTGAAAGCCAGACCCATAAACTAACGGTCCTGTCTGGCCTTGAAATCTATGTTCCGTTAAAAAAAGAGATCCATAGTTAAAACCTCACATTAAAAACACCTTTAGCATATGACTGTTTAAGTGAAAACACTGCCTTCCACTGACAAGTTTTTCTTTTAAATATTTCAATTGATTCCTAGGAGGACAATGCTGGTGCAATATTGATAAACACTTTTTATTAAGTCTCTTGAATGAAACTTGAGAACACTAAGAAAAATGTACAATGTTCCTACTTTGGACACAATTAAGTCAACATAACATTTACCTTAGAATTGGGAACAGACAGCAAACATCATTATATTTTTTAAAATATATTCAGTAAAAGAAGTGTCCAAGGTAAAGAGCTCTAAAAAAAAAACCCAAACCAATGCATTTAGTGTTATTTTTATACTTGCTCCTATACAGGCATGTACTAAAGTTTTACAGGTGTTACGTTGAACCCTTATCTCCAGTTCTTCATGGGATCCTCACCCCCAGTTCTCCCAGCTGCTATCCACAAGTTCTCAAGAGGTCAGTTTTAAGACTTTGAAAATGTAATCTATGGATTCCTGGTCCTGCATAGACATTGGATCACTGAAGGAGTGGCTAAGCCTTGAAACAGGCTCCCCAGGGAAGTAGTGGAGTCACCATCCCTGCAAATGTTCAAAAAACAAGTAGACATGGCACTTCTCCATCAGGCTTAATGGGCATGGTGGTGTTGGGTTGAAGGTTGGACTTAATGGTCTTGGAGGTCTTTTCCAATATTTATGATGGATGTCTTGTTATTTCATCCAGAGCTGTGTACTGTCCTCCTCACACTTTCTTAGTCAAACTCTCTCTGGTTTCATCAGTGAGCCTCTCCATTCAGCAACATGTCATGTAAGAAAATGTTGAGGTAATTAGCACAGAACACCTGAAAATTTAAAGCAAACCAAATGCATAAAAAATATTAATGAACAAATAAATTCAATCAAATAAAACACAGAAGCATGGTGTTAAGGCTTAGTTGATGGGGTCCTTTCCCCCCCTCTTTTTAAGCAAGGGAGAAATGTGTTTCACATGTATGACAAGTTATTCTTGAGAAATATCATGGCCTCATTTACACCTGACCATCTCTTCCTTTTCTGCATCCACTGCATGTGTTTCAAGTAATAACCCTATTCATGTTCTCAGTGCTGCAGAATCAGGGGCAGGGCCCTGCTGTCTGACAGCAAGAAATAGTTCAGATAGGCATTTGAGGGGGTGGGTACAGCACTGTGATTCACACCCATCTTTTAGAAGAGGCCAGGATTGCTCCTAATTTCAAAGAGTTCCTCTCCCAAACAATGGATCAAAATTCTGCAAAATATCTCTATTGTCTCATGTCTTAAAAGGATGGAAGGAACTCAAAGACATCATTCAATCTATCCTTCTCCATATAAATACATATATATATATATATATACACACATATATACACGTAAGGAGAAGGATTACATATATATACATATATATGTATATTTGTGCTTATGTATGTATAGACAAAAATATGTATTAAACAGAAATTAGAGAATCTGGACTAAGCCTGAGCTGCTTTCCTTAAAATTTCAGGTACTTTTAAAATTAAATTCACCAATTAAATTTTAAAAACTTACAATCAACTTGATCTGAAACAAATATTCATAATTCTTCTGATTTGAAGATTCATTAACTTATGTAGAATATTGGTCCTAAAAATAATAAACATGATGAACAAGAGATTTTAAACAAGACAACAAAACAATATAATTATTTATATTTCATCAAGAGGCACAAGAAATGAAAGCAAATTATCTTCTGCAAAAAAGGAAATACCTGTTCTTTATAATACAGTAAGTCTCAAGAACATTTTGGAACCTCAGAATTTTAATAAAATTCCAGCTTCTCTTTACTAAGAAATTGTCCACAGAGCAGAAACTGCTTCACATATCCAATTTTATCATCAATCCATTAAGTACCACTCTTTGTTAAAGTGTTGTTCCAGAGCATAGACAGTGATCAAGTCCCTCTTCCTCATAGCTATTTGACTTATATCTTCCAAGGTATCCATCTCATCTACATGATGCTAAATGAACATCCAAAAGTGAAAAAGCAGTGGAGGCAAAGACTGAATTCAAGAACGAAAAGACATCCTTAAAGCTAAGTCACATGCCAAGACCCAAGATACTGCACTGATGGCAATGACAATTATAACTTGTCAGTCAGCAGCAGGTTTCCTGTCTGCTCCCTGAAACAAGTTAATAGGAAATGACTGCTTGGATACATGTTTCTCAAGTAGTATAATTTCTGTTTCATGCATCACACTAACATCAAAAATTCAAAGCACCTACTGTCATCCGCTAGACACAAAACACTGCACTTGTAATTACTCACATCCTCCAACATGTTGATTTAACTTACAGCACTTGCTAGTGAGATGGACTGTGATTCAGATCCTTAGGACCATCAGTGTCACTTTTCAGTAGAGCTCAAAAAAAATGCAATATTGAATCCAATTTTGTCCTTTGTTTCCTTTTCACTATTGTACAGTGTAACCAATTTACATTTAATCTATTTTGACTGTATAAACTGCAATATTTAGATATATTTATTTATTGATATTTGTTTCCATGCCATATAAAAAAACCTTTTAAAGGAAGACATTGCATAAAGATTTTTGCATGTCCTGCTAGTCTTGCAAAATACTCTTGCACAAAAACTTGCCTTAACATTAAATTTCTAGAAAAAGTGTTTCACTGTAATTCACAAAACACTTTTGTCCACTATCTGTGGACATAACCTCAGAGTTTATAGAGAAGAAAATGATTGTGGATATCATAGCTCAGCTGTACTTGCAGATCTGGGACAGAAACAGTATCAGGTGTCCTGATGAGAAGTAGTCACCAAGAAAGCAACCATTCACCCAATAATCACAAAGAAGCCAACAGTTCTTGAGAAATGTCCAGCCTGGAATATGTAGGAGTCATTTGAGACCAAATGCTCAGTAAAACAGGCGCTGTAAAGCCGAAGACTGCCTGTGCACAATGCACAAGTGAAAGGAGAAGACAAATTTATGAACCAGCTTTGCAGAGAGTCCATACAGCTGGGGATTTCAGTGTGTTTTAGAAAGGCACTCTCAATCGGGCAAGTGAGCCAGAAGAAGTTAAAGTTAGCCAATATCATTCAGAAGAATATGTACTGGTGGCTGATGGAAATGACTGGATACATTCATAAAACAAGAGAGGCAGAGGTTAAGGAGAGCAGAATATGACAGCTCACAGGGAACAGATGGGAAAAGTCCTCTCTTGAGAAATTAGCCTACTTGGCATAAGACATTGGGTAGGGGTGACTCACCTGGGAAAACAACTGCATCCAAATGCCTAGAGGAAAGGTCAACTGTGACACTTAAAAAAAAAAAGAAAAAAAAGGAAAAGTAGCAAAAGTAAGAATAACTGAAAAGTGTCTTTTCCAAAGTATTTGACAATCTGTCTACAGATGATGCAGTATCATAGCTGTTTTTGATTAGTCCCCCCATAATATCACAGAAATTACCATTAAGCCCAAAGAAGGTTTAAAAGTTATATCACTGCTATTAAGAAAAAGCTGCACTTTAAATAAAGAAGTGGATTTAAATGCTGCCTCAGTGTTTTCATTCAGATACTGAAGAAAACATTTGATAGCTTTGAACAGTCCATCTACAATCATGTGTTCTATGTATTCAGTGTAGAGTTTCCATTCATTAGAAAGAGCATCTGTCTGAAGCAAATACTGATCGTCCTGGAAAGCGTAATTTAGAGAATCAGTAACAGGGGATTAGAGTTGCTCTTCCCAGTGTGTATTTCTTATTCCAGCTAACTGAGTCCAGGAATAAAGAAACTCTCACTTTGATGAAGAAAAGCATTCCCACTATTTACAACATAATTACCTTTTCATTGTAACTTTTACAAGTACATCTGGAACTAGTTACTGAAAACTATTTCCCTTTGGAGTTAGATTTGCATCAGCAAGTGCAAATGTTTGAAAACAGCTCTAGCTTTTACTTAATCCTGGATTTCCTAAAAGTATTTGCACCTATTTAGTGACAATAGCTTCTCCCAGAACAAGATATTTACTGGATCTACTATCATGTAGACTATCCGTCAAATCTTTCCACTGTTTCTTGAATTGTACTTCATAGGGGGGTTTTTTTAGTCAATGGACAGAAGAAAGGATTTCTGCCATTTTTTCTTGACAAAAAAGGTGTTTGACTCACTGTACAACATCCAGTTCCACGTTATGCTTGAATATTCTGATTTTCTCATTCACATTGTAAGCGAGTTCTCCCTGCCTCTTCATTATGGTCACAGAAATCTGCATTCTGCCGAGTCAGAGGCAGACATCAGTTGTTTTTTAAAACCCTCCAAATCATGTATTCTACTTGGCTTTGCAGCAGAGTCTTCCACAGCCACTGGCACAGATTTTAAACACAGTTAAATCTGCAGTATAAGAAAAGTAAGAAAAACTCTTATTCTTTCTAAGGTTATCAGAAATATCTTTAAACAGATTCCTTCCTTCTTTGTTCCGTCTATTCTGTACTAAACCCAAATTTACCTGTTATGCTGCAATAAACTATTAGACTTTTCACTTGGGAAGAAAGACTGACAATCAAATGTGCTCAGTCTTCTAGGTTTAAAAACATATAATGCCAGTTTCTCATTGGATTCAACCTTCTTATTATGATATATCAGCTGAGTCTGCATCCTATTTATACATTAGTAGATAACCTGACTTTTAATGTAAACAAAAAGTGCCAGGATAGCCTATAAAACTGAGTATTTCTCACTGTCCCTAAAATGGATGACTGAACAAAAACAGGACAAGTTTCTCTTACTGCAGCTCCACCTTTGTCTTTCTATTATAGATTCTTTGTGAAATACTCAGATTTTAGTATACTGACAATGCAGCCAAACTGGCAGAAGTCTGAATGCGGACAATACCCTGTTTAAAAACTGGATGATATCAGCTTGTTCCTATTATATAACAATCTCTTTTGACCCTAGGAAAGTCTATTTTACTAGCTGTCCATATGCAAGCTAGAACCATTTTAACTCAAATCAATCCAACACTGCAACTTTGAAAAGATTCAAGCTAACTTTTACAGGGAAACCCAATATTTATCTGCCTGGTACATGACATGTCATTTCCATCAGCGGGAAGAAGTCCCATTAGATAATTTTTTTCTTTCTTTCTACAAGGGAAACTCCCACTACTCATTCCAGTTATGACAGTAGTTTTGTAAAAATACATTTCTGAGAACTGGGCTAAAATCAACAATGGATTTTATTTCAGTCCCTGAAAAGCATTCTGCTCAGCCTAATAGTGGAATTTTCATCATCCTTTACTAGGCCTATAAACCACTTTGGCTTGATTTAATAAATTTCCTGGCTGGTGGAATTAGTTTTATCCATGCTTTTAATAAATGAATGCATTAAAGATTAGCCTTTTGTACTCAAAGAAAAGTATGCATACACTCAATAAAACTACAATGTATGATTAACTACAAACCACAGAGTAACAGCCATCTCACAGAAAATTGCAAAAAGTAGTTGATCACAGTTTGGTTTTGGTTTAGTATAGATGAAGATTTGAGATCATTATGGTTTTGTCAAATTTCTACTCTGTTTTTACACTCCCATACATGTGTCAAAAAGAATCTTTTTTATTTACCTTGAAAAGTGCATCTCTTGCGATATGAAAGCACTGCAACCTCTTGGTGTTAGAAGGATATTGTAAAATCTCAAGGTATTACACCCACTGGAGAAACAGCAGAAAACTACAGAATCACAAGAGATTTTGTTGTTCAGAAAAAGGCAATCAGACACTAAAAACCCCTTTCTCAAGTTACCTCATCATAACTACAGAAATTACTGAAGCAGAATTTATATCAGCTTCCTGAAAGTAAGAGTTACAAAGTCTTTGCCATCTGTATCCTGCAGTACTGGTCTCTTCATTTAGATCTCATGTACAATATTCTTTTTTAAGAATGAAATCTAAATAGCATTTCTCTGATTCTAAGCCACTAATGCTTCTCTGGAACACGTGTAGTACAAACACACAATCCTGTTACACTCTTTTGCACCCTGAAGTAAAAATTCATGACATGTGATACATAACTTGTGTTTATGTCTAGAATGAAAAGAGAACTTTTACCATAAAACAAAATAATTGCTAAAACAATTTGAAGAAATCCTTAATGTCATGCAGTGAATTTACTACTGGGTAACTTTCTGACTAAAATTACTTTATACCATCCAAATTCCAGAGAATGATTACACCAAGGTCTGAGGCATAGAGAAGATGCACCTCCTGTGTCTAGCAGAGGTACATTTCACAAACTCACAGACTATGCTAAGTTGGAAGGGACCAA